>OX442357.1:5696072-5708572 GCA_949357725.1 Hyperoplus immaculatus
TCGACAGTTGGTTTGCACATGTTTATTCATTAACTACCATATTTCAAAAATGTGAACTTTCTGATGAAGCTTTGGGCAAAATTATTTTGAATCTAAAAAGGCATGAAGTACCAGGTTTGGAGTTTGAAAAATTCTCGACACATTTCCGTCATTCAAAATACACCCATTTGTCATATCTTCATTGGGTCCTGGTCTAACTGCTGTGACAGTTTAAATGTTGACAAAGTCTTATTTTCATAGTTGGCTCATTCCTAATACTGTAGCACTGATCAAGACATGCTTGGGTCTCTACAATGACTTTGTTTGGTGGGTAAAAGGCTATCACAACCAACAAAAAACACATGGACACAACTAAACAAAAGAGATCTAAGTTGCAATAAAGCATACTTTTCCTTCCAAGCACTGGGTTGACAGATTTCATTACACGGCCTGTTTGGCTGCTCACCGCTGGAAACCGTGTAACTCATATTTAAGTAGTTATCACCTGTTTGAAAACACAGGTATTTGTCTGCATTAATTCCACTTTCTAGTATTTTCTATCCACCCCTTTTTGCTCCAAAACGCCTCCCCCGTGCGTGACATGTTTGTATTAGTTCAGTGTGTGGTGTTCATTAGAAAAACATACAGGTAGCGTAACCTTCCCCGCCCTCCTAGCCTCTCTGTGGCTGTGGGAAGCAGCGGAGCGAGGTTGGCTGCTTTTTTTTCCCTTCTTCTTCTTCTTCTTCTTCTTTTTTTTTACAAGCTGAAAATTGTTTTGTGGTGTTTCACGGCTGACAGGTTATGGTAATCTGGGGAGGGGCACCGGTCTGGAAACTAATGAACTCTCTGAGAGAGAGAGAGAGAGAGAGAGAGAGAGAGAGAGAGAGAGAGAGAGAGAGAGAGAGAGAGAGAGAGAGAAAAAAAAAGAGATGAGGTGTTTCTTGTATCATTGATGCTTTTATTTTAAACGTTCCCACAGATGGAAATAAAAGGCATTGTGCTTAATTAAAGTGCATTCAGCTCTGGGGTGATGTGTTACTCTGAGTGATCGCTTGACTGACTGACTGACAGATCAGGTGGGTTTGATGTAAGAAATAATGCACGGTACAGCAAACCTAATATTACCATAGTTGCCTTTAATCATATTTTTTTCGGTTGCTTCACAAAAACTGTAATATTGGTCTGAGGGTTTGAACAAGGCTGAGGGCTGAGTCACAGGATCAACTTAGCTCAGTGAGAGGAGAACTTTTAACTTAATACTGTGTTTAGAAAGCTTTGCGTATTTAACAACTGGAATTTTGCTCTGTTTGAGCCGTAACCAATCCCCATAACCCTAGGGTGACCACAAATCAAGACCAGTTTTACCAGCTTTGCTAAAAGAATACTTGCTTCAACAAGGGCATTTGGTGATACATAAAGATGGCTATAACATAAATGGTGAATTTAACTGTCAGATAAACTGTTCTGGAACTTTGCCAGCAGTGGTTGCCACTAGGGCAGAATATTTTGCACGGTGGTGGGGGTGGTGTAGTGGGTAGAGCGCCCCCCTCATCTCAGCAGACCAGGGTTTGAATCTGGCCTGGGAAGTTCCCTGCATGTCATCCCCATTGCATCTCTGTCTCTCCAAACTGTCTATTAAAAAAGTGACAAGTGGGAATAGGAAGAAAATCTAAGTTCAAATGTCCTGCGGATGAAGATGAGGATATGATTGTCTAAAACTGATGTGTGATGTTTTTCTTCTAGTGTAGACATGTAATGAGCTGCCTCCCCACCCTCCCTCCTCCCTCCATCAAAGAAAACACATTTCCATTTTAAGGCCTTAAACATGATCAAAGGATCGGCTTAATATAATCAGTTCAAAACCCATTTATTACTCTCTCCCTCTCTCCTTCTCTCCCTCCTCCTGCCTTTTCATTCACCCTCCATTCTTTCTCCACCTCTTCTCCCTGTACTCATCTGTCCATCCCTGCCTCTCTTCCCTTTCCTCCCCCACTACCTCTCCATTTCATCAGAGTGGGTGTGTGTGTATGTGTGTGTGTGCCCAGCTCTATCTAGCCTGAAACAGGTGCTATATAATAGTAAATTAATTAGACGGAGAAGATGCGCCTTGTTCACCGCAAAGCCCCTTGTGGCCTGCCAGGGTCTCACACACACACACACACACACACACACACACACACACACACACACTAACACACACACACATGGTAGAGCGCACAGCCACCGGGAAAAAAGCCATCTGGGCAAGGCGAGATCCCATGGGAGGGTGTGTAAATGTGTGTGTGTGTGTGTGTGTGTGTGTGTGTGTGTGTGTGTGTGTGTGTGTGTGTGTGTGTGTGTGTGTGTTATTTTGAGTGATTGGCCGTGAAGTTGACTGCAGTGATGGTTTTACATGACAATTAACCCTATTAGCCCCGCGCTCACTGAAAGTGTGTGTGTGTGTGTGTGTGTGTGTGTGTGTGTTTGTGTGTGTGTGTATTCGCCTGATGTATACAAGTAGCCTTATGAAGCAAACAGTTACACTTTGCTTATTCGTGCACATATAGTCATGAAAGAATGATTAAATGGTCATATAAACAAAGATTATTTCTAACAAACTAAGCTTTACGGATAAATAAATGAAGCCTGATAATGCAACAAGCAAAAAAAAACACAGTATGTAACTGATCCATAATAGAGGACTAGATCCTTAACGGAGGACAACAGCTTATATCGGCTTGGTGTCACAATGAATTCCAATGGCGTCCCCATTTGACCAAACTTGCAACATGCAAACTGTAAATTGTCCCATGTGATTTTCTACTCATTATGTGTGTTACACCTATACAATAAAAACATGAAGCTGATAACCAGTGCATGAGAGTCACATGTGAAACATGATGATGCCACAGCTAGCTCATAAAGCCTCTAATTGTATTAAAACATCCACAGAAACATTTTAAACCACTGCTGCGGAATATGCTACTTCTCCACTGTTCAGTCTACAGTATGTCCCAAACATCGATTGCTTTGCCAATACATTGTGACATCTGGCAGAGCTTTTGAGCTTTATAGTAAATAGTATCACATAGTATCACATAGCATCACATAGCGGTCGTGTATTCAGTGAGAAAAACCAAACGGTTTGTAACGTACTGGACATGCAGTTTAACGGGGAACTATTTTCAAAGACCATGGTGACAGGTCAATGAGTGATGTGAATGTCCAATCTGGTGCAGGAAAGGTTAATGTTGATATCCGAGTGAGGGAAAGAGCCGTCAATCATCCATTGTACGGCTTTCCCGGGTTAATTCATCCAAACCACAATAAGAGAGAAGGGATGGTTGTGGATGGCTGTTCGACACACACACACACACACACACACACACAAAGTTACCTGTTTCAAAGCGTAACAGATTTGTGCATGTGGAAAGCTTCACTGGGCTACATCAGCAATAGAGCAATCTAAACTAACAAGAGTGATTGCCAATACGCATACCACACACACACACACACACACACACACACACACACACACACACACACACACACACACACACACACACACACACACACACACACACACACACACACACACACACACACACACACACACACACACACACACACACACACACACACACAGAAACGCAGACACACTCAACCACAAAACATTGATGAATGCATGCAGATCAGCCCGGCACTGCTGTGACGGAGACTGACAGACAGAGATGTGAGAGACAAAAGGGAGAGAGTGACAGTTGAGTGTTTGATTGACAGGACCGTCTTTTGACTTTGAGTGTAATTACTGAAAGGAGGGGGAGGGGGAGAGAGTATACAGTTATACAATAGAGACTTGAGGGAGGATGGGGAGGATTCTGGGGTCTGATAAAAGATTTAAAGGGCGACGCCAACTGCTTGGGGTTGAAACTGGCAAAAGCTCATGTTTAGTATCTTAGAATTTCACCTTTTTTATTTGCAACAAATAAGGAAAAGCTGACAATAAGAAATCGACTAACGTGTTTGTTTGTTTTCCTTTCAGGGTGTCTCTTAAGGAACTCTTTACGTCCTATTGCCAACAGGTGAACATGTGGGGTGTTATACGGCTGCTTTTTTAGCAGTCCAGAAGCCTATACGGGCAGAGTGAAACTATCTTCTTAGCTTATACAATATCACTAAGGGGAATTTACTCAGCTGTAAAAGGGAAACATTTTCAGCTTTTATGTGGAAGTTGGATTTTTCTGCATTTTCCTTAAAGAAAAAATACATCACTTCTCAGTAGAAGATCTTAGGAAATATGAGACTTGATTTGTTGGAAAAATTCCTTTAAAGTTTCTGCATCACCGAGCTGCCAGATTACCACTATCAAGAGGCACTCTTCTAGTGCCACTGTTGCCATCCAAACACAATGCAACAGCTTGCTAAAGGGATTAGCTGTGCATTTCACTTTTATTCACCACTCATATTCTCTCTCTCTCTTTCACTCTCTCTCACACACACACACACACACACACACACACACACACACACACACACACACACAGAGTTCCTTGGCAGAGCCTGGTCCATGTGTCACACAGATTTAGAGATTAATCAAACAGAAAAGCGACAGAGGGAGGGAGGGAGCGGGGCCGAGTGCGAGGCCCCGCGGCCAGGCAGTTTGAGGGGGCCCGGGAGAACCCCGACACCGGCTCTCTGGGGCCCTCCAGGAGCCCGCTGGATCACACACAGAACAAATATTGGGATTGCTCCGGCGAGGCAAAGACAGGGCTGTGTGTGTGTGTGTGTGTGTGTGTGTGTGTGTGTGTGTCGTGTGTGTGAGAGTAAACCCCTGAAGCAGATGGTCGGGGATGTTCGTTTAAGACAGACGATTGATTTTAGGAAACAGATATCCAGCCTCGTTAAGCAGAAAGCACCTCTGGGACCCGGTGAGGGGAGGAGAGGGAGTGAGGGGAGGGTGTGTGTGTGTGTGTGTGTATGGGTGGGGGGTGGGGGTGGTATGGAGAGACAGAGTGAGCTTGTCTAACCTCTGCCACCGCCAACTGTAGAGAGATGAGAGGAAACGAGAAACGAATAAGCGCATCAGGAGAGAATAGAGGAAAACTGCACCTATTGAAGTGCATTACTGCTGTGGCAGAGAGAGACAGATAGAGAGAGAGAGAGAGAGAGAGAGAGAGAGAGAGAGAGAGAGAGAGAGAGAGAGAGAGAGAGAAAGGGAGAGATAGAGGGAGAGAGAGAGAGAGGGAGAGAGAGAGGGGGAAAAGAGGAGAGGATAATGGGGTTAATGCCAGCAGACAAGCAGCAGTGGTGTTGGGGTTAATAACACACACACACACACACACACAGTCTCTCTGGGGAAGGAAGTAGGTGGGAAGCCTGTATTTGATCTGTGAGTAATACATTAAATGTGTATGAGCATACATAGTGTGTGTGTGAGTGTGAGAGTGAGTGTGTATGTGGATGTGGGTGAGCGAGCGAGTGAGTGAGTGATCGAGTGTGAGTGTGAGTGTGAGTGTGAGTGTGAGTGTGAGTGTGTGTGTGTGTGTGTGTGTGTGTGTGATAGTGTTTTCTTAAAATCACCAAGCAGATGGATATCACAAATCATTTAATAAACTTGAACGTGGCTCAGGCTAATCCAGTTCTCATATTGTTGATATAACACCAATATAAAATCACGCTCCTGTTGCCATTCCCACATGAAGTAATCAAACCTGTCACTTCTTTTAAAATGATAAGGCCAGTGTTATTTTATATCCTTACAAAGACCATAAGAAGAACTGTGTTGTGTGGCACTCTGCCTGACGCACAAGTATAGAGGAAGGAATTAAAAGAATGAGAGGTGAAAGAAAAGGAGGGACAAATCAGACGTCTTAGGGCTCCCACGATTAATGGATTGACAAGCTGTGTGAGATCAAATGTTGGGTTAGAATGCAAAAAGCTTGATCTATTTTAACCGTTTGCACACATTTCTTCCATTCTTAATGACTGTATCTTCGAAAGGAACAGAACTGCACACACTGCAACAAAAGGATTGGGGAAAAACTTCAAGGTTGATCAAATTGCAAAAGATAAAATGTATAAAATATAAAGTCCATCAAACAGCGATAATAACAATCATGGCTTTTGACATCGACTAAAGAATGCCAACTTTTGGTAACAATGAGACCACACCAATGCACCTCAGGCGTTGTCTACTAGTACAGAAGTTTTGGGGCGATCCGCAGTAAATTTGAAAGACCTGGCCTTGACCATATCCAGTAGTTTGTATACTTTCTTAAGATTATTTGCTAGCTTGTTATAAAAGTTTTGCCTCTTGGCGCTTTTAAACTCCATCAAAGTCATTTGTATGAAACCTCCTCTGGGACCTTGATAGCATATTGGATGGACCCTTGACCCTTGAAGGACTCTGTATTAGTCATACTGATAGAATTTTTTATTTTTTTTTTGGCTTTGTTGAATTGATTACTTCTCCTTCCTGTCCCTACAGTTGATGATGTATGTTGTTGCTGTTTATATGTATAGCATTGTTTTAAATGTTTGTTTTAATGTCACATTTTTATAACTGATATTCGTCCATTTGGCTACTTAACCTAGATTTTTTTTTTAAATAGTACCAAAAAATTAAAATTAAAATATGAACCTAAACGCTATAAATGTGAGGTGTTCTTTCATCTCCACAGTGAGAATATTATTAAATATATATTCATTTCTGTATTCATGCTTAGCAGCCGAGGCCGTGCCTTAACCTTTAGACTGAGCGGCGATGTTAGCAGGATAGCAGACGACACTGTTCTCCACTCTCCTCTAAAGGTCTCCCTCCTCTCGTCTTGTATTACAACATTATTCCAGATTTTATTCTCCAACATTGAAGTGAAGGTGCACAGCAAAGAGAAGATTGCAGTTTTGTTCTTCTCTTTCCCTCTCCATGCGTGCTGATGTGCGATCAGTGAATATCAATCTCTTCCTACGTCCCTTTTAAAAGGTGGAGTCAGCGATTCTGGGAAAGCCTGTTGTCAAAATCACTTTGTCAAAATCAGTGAATATCTTCTCACAATTTGCTACCTGTCAGTAATGTTTGTTTGTGTGCTGGAAAGAAATTCCAGTGTTAATACACAACCTAAGCTTTGTAAACTGGCATGTAAACATTGAGTATGTCAACAAAGGGGGGCCTACCGTTTTCGCCCTTTTGCCAATTTACAGAGCATATAGTCTGTGCACTAACACTGTATTTTTTTTTCAGCACACAAACGATATTGTCAGGTAGCTGATCGGGAGGAGATATTCACTGATTTTAACAACAAAAAAAAATTGCCACAAGCATTCTCAAGAATTGCTGACTCCACCTTTACTTGGCTAAAATAATACTCCTTCAACAATACTGCCTTAAAAAAAATCTCCCCTTTGTCTCTACTCACCGCCCCCCATTTTTTCTGGTCTTCTTTTATTCCATCAGATGTTGGTCAGTGAGTATCTCCACTGAGGCCAGGCTGCAGCCAAGTCTTTGTGTTTTAAGCTTTAAGAAATTAGGATGGAGGCATCACCACTGAGAGAGAGAGGCAGAGAGGAGAGCTCTCATTAGCCCACAGATCACAAAGAGAAAGATTATCAGTGCGCACACAACGGTCTGAGATTTAAATGACATTAAAAGGACATGAAACGGAGCGCCTGTCATTTTGATATGATACCTCTATCGGAGGGGAAAAAAGGCTAAATCTAGTGAGGAGCTTCCTTCACCTTTCCATTCGTACAGTGCTGCTATGTGACACCAACATCACAGAGGCAGATCACAAAAGCTCACTGGTGTTACTATTTAAAAGAAAATATGTCTTGACGGTATCTTTTTGTCTTACTACAGAATTAGTGTGATGCTCTATAAACAGATATTGAAAATAAGAGAATTATAAATCAAGCTTAACATACATTTATAGATTTTTTTTAAACATGTGAACATATTTAAAATGCAACACAAATGGTTTAATCAAACTGGACGTTGTTTTACTTACACGTTTAAACCTCGTCTCTCAGATAAATGATTCTTGAATATCTGTGATTCTTTGTGCTTGAGTATAGGAAAGAAAAAGGAAAAGAAATCACCAAATAGATATTTGCCTGGGTTTGTTTTTCGCTCTTGCATGGACCAAAAACACAAATTCGCATCACGACATTCAGCCCGCGCTGAAAGCCAACAAGGGCGCTCCTTGCCATCCACATGTAATTTCTAATGAATACATTTTCATTTCTCTCCCTCTCCTTCTCTGCCTGTTTTAGGCCACAATCATTTGTCATTTCACGAGCCCTTTTCATGCATTTCCTGTAGAGAAACGCTCCATTATCCGAGCTGACTATCTTTTCTCCTGTCTGGAGTGTCTGCATGAAACAGACCAGCAGGGGATTGGCACACACAGAAACACATTACAGTCCACAGACACACACATATCTTCAGTTGAAAGGCGAGGGGCGACAGATTTAAGGATGGCTGTTCTGAGGGGCCAAACTGACGGAGGAGCTTTTTCATGTCGGCCAAATAATATTGTTTTATGTGAGCGGCAATGTGCTGATTTTGATTTATTGCACAAGCCAATAAAAACCTGTGTTAATTCCCTATAAAACTGTGCATTGTGGGGACAAATGAGGGCGGTATAATGGAGTGTGATTAATCACATTACAAAGACACGTTGGGGCACGCACACGCACAAGCACACGCACACACATACACACACACACACACACACACAGGTTATAATCCTGAGTCATAACCGTTAACGGTATAGTGGATCACGGTGAGTTACAGGACTGGCTGGCTTCAACAGGCCAACGCATTATAAAATTAGCAAGGAAATTAGACATGACATGGAGTCATATTTTTTTTATGTCACATTCATTTGAATTATGTAACCAAAGTTATTTATAAAAACAAGCATTTGTAATACCTATAATTCCCATCAAAGATTTTGTAAAAGGGACATGTTATTATATTCAGAAGAAATAAAAGCAGACTTTAAAAGAAAATGCCACGATAATTCAGTTTAAAAAAATAATGAATCTATTAAATGTGTCATCCCTTTGTAACTAGAATAAGCAGCGCTGTTATGTTTCATCATAATAAAAAAATGATCCGATACAAATCTGAGTCGCAATCAAAGCAGCTACATTTGATATCTTAAATCATCTTTACAATTTTTTTATAAACTATAAATCTAAACTTCTTTGGCTTTGTTATTTTGATATGTTAATACAAGAACATTTCTCATGGTTTTAAATGAGAAACAGTGAGTTTTTCAGTTTAATACTATGGCCCACATCTCAGCTCATGGCTCATGAAAAGCATCTCCACCCTTACAGAGCAGAGCAGAGGGGACGGCTGAAGTCTGGTGCTGTGATGCCATCTATTGGAGCCTGCGGCTGCCTCTAGAACATGACCAGCACAGACAGCAGAGGCTCTGCCGAGGAAAGCACCACACACAGCAGCCAGAGAGATCCAGAATAAAGCAGCTCCAAAGCCCTCATCACCAAGCTCCAAAGGAAAAGGGGATTTATGAACGTATAATCGGTTCATTTTAGCCGTACAAATGAAAAGGTGAGTAAAATAAAAGGAACGCATATTTTGACAGATTTTAACAACATTTTTTTTTATTAATCGCTGTATGCTGTTGAATGATTGTTGTTATTGTGACAAAACGACATTTAAAAAGGACAAAACTATGATTTAAGTCTTTCAAAACAAATATTAAAAAAAGGTTATTTTCCTTATTTAAATGGCAGCATTAACACGTGTATATTTGCTGTGAGACACCAGAGAATTCTCAATAACAGGTTAAATATAGATATATTTTAAAATATTTATTATATATAAAAGCCACGGACTAAAGCTGGCTACTGTTTGGTGATGTCCTTCTCTCTGCATTAATTCTCCAACATACAGTAGCCTACATTACATAAAAATGTGTAAAATATATATGTATATATTTATAAAATCTGTCATTGTACTATTGCACCTATCTGACAGAAATGTCTGCCGTCCTTGTCTTCTCCAGGTAAGGCAAATAAACCTGTCCCCCAAAAATGCTTTCACATGAAAATTTGAGTTCATATCTCAATATTTCACATTCAAGCAGCCAGTATGTGACATTGTGTGCAAACATGTCCAAATATACACAAAGTCTTCTTGCAAAATCTCTATAAAAGAAAATGGTTTAAATATATATTAAACATTGCTATGCATTGTATTTTAACATACACTGTCATTTAGAGTTGAAAATGTGGTCAAAGCTATGAGACACAAATTTAAATTTTCACACTAAAAAGCTTCACAGAAATCCAAATCAGCTTTGACACAAATGAGCCTCTGACACCATTCAGTGGTTGGAGAGGAGGCTGGCCTACATTTGGCCTGTGTATAAAATACTTCAAAATAAAGATATTAAGCACACAAAATAATTCAAAGTAACTGTAGACTGTCTTCCTCTTTGTCTTAAATGTAATTCCCTTATCAACAATCCGGTGCCTCTGTTGATCTGGGATTCCTAGGTCAAACCTTGTCTGTTTTTAGGTGGAATATAAATGCTGCATATGGGTTATTTTTAACTGCACATACAGGACATTAACAGTGGCAACAAAACATAGAAAAGAAAAAATATATCTCAGAATGGACTCCGCTTGGAAATTTTTAGTACGAGTGCACGATGTACATTTCCAGAGAGTGCTGCATGGTTTGTATATTACAGATACCTCTGCACACACCGAATCCAGTCTTTAGCTATAAGACCTCTCTGTTGTATGAGTGTGATTAAGTTCCTCTGTGTGCCGGAGATAATGAAAACGATCCTCTTGTTCTCTCTCTCTCGCTATCTTTCCTATGCTCTGTCTCTCTCTCTCTCTCGCTCCCTCGTCTCTTTATACCCTTTGGTTTTACTGCAGGGGGCACTGATAGCAAGTTGCTCACACACACACACACACACACACACACACACACACACACACACACACACACACACACACACACACACACACACACACACACAAAGAAACACTCTAGCTAAAGATGAGATGCTGGATGTATTAGAATAGTAATAGAGAATTATGGTTAAATGTTGGTTTCCATCTATAATATGTTTCCTCTACACTGTAGCAATCCTGCTCCACCACCTGGATCCAAATAACAGGTTATCAATGTTCTATTTTGACACAGGCATCATCACTGACGGAGAGACATATCTGAATCAAAAAACAGAAGTGCACTCCACAGAATCGAAACATAAGACTTTGAGGCTGTGAAAATGAAAAAAAAATAACAAAAAAAGGGTGGGCAGAAAAATTAGGAGATTAACTAAGATCAGTTAGCACACATTAAAGGTTTAATGTACTGTATAGAAGCAGCTGATTTGACGTTCCATAAACCTGTATTAACCTGACTTCTAAACGGTGTTGATTGGATCTCCCTCTGAAAATGAGCTGCATACACGTACATGTTTCACCCCGGATGATCATCAATGTGAGACACTCCTATACATTTTCTGTGTTTTACTGATGGTCTTTGTTTGATGGAAATGAGAAAGAATATGTCAGTAAAGAGGCTATTCCATAAGTATCAATAAACAAAGCATTGTGCAGAACAGACACTTTCTACTCAGGACTCATTTTAGAACAAAATATGGATAAAAACATTGTACTGTGTTTCTAAAGCAATCGTGTTCTAGTGTAGCATTTGAATGAAAGATCTTTAATATCAACTAGTCTGATATGGACACTGTCACACAACTACAAAAAACTGACACAAAGGGAGGCAACATTGTGCCTTACACCAAACAATCCACAGCTAGTTTTGTTTTAGACGAAGGCAAGGACGTCAAAGTAGTTAATGAAACATATATATCATATAAAGGGGGACAGGACAAAAGACAGTATTCACAACAACCACATTGAAAGCGCATACATGCAAGTGGGTGACACAAGTAAGCTGCATAGTCATTTAAATGAAACAATAAGAAGAGTAAGCTAGTGATACGAGCTCATTTTGTGATTTTGTGTTGTCCTTGGATTCAGCACCATGGACAGAGACCACCAAGGCCACTAGAGTGTGTCCACATGTTTCTTTCTATTCAAATCTGCTCTAATGTTTCTTCCTAATGGAAGCATTCTGTATGCAAATTAAGTGAAACTTTTAAAAGCCATCTAATACTCAATGTTGCATGGTTCCACACATATGTTTTCCTCTTTTTTTTTTAACCTTCATTTATACAGGTAAATCCCATTGAGACCGAAGACTCTTTTGCAAGGGAGACCTGTTTCCATTTCCCACGTTACCATTCACACACACATTCATACACCGATAGCAGGCTAACTATCGACATTCACACGAGGCAAGTTGGGTGAAGTGTCTTGCCCAAGGACACAACAACTATGACACAGGTGGCAGGGCGGGGATCGAACCTCCAACCCTTTGATCATCGGCTGACCCGCTCTACCAACTGAACCACAGTCGCCCCAATCATAACAATAAACGTAGAAATACTATATGTATATTTGTATGTGAAAATGAGAGG
>OX442357.1:5713572-5843572 GCA_949357725.1 Hyperoplus immaculatus
CACCAGGCAGAGGAGTGTGTTCAGTGGCCGAATGCTGTCCCAGTTAAGCTCCACAAACAGATTCAAAAACTCTTTCGTCCCCCTGGCCATCAGACTGTACAACAGTTCCCAGTAAAGGCAGGGAGGACAACGACATTAGACAATGGACACTTTATTTATATCTGTATTTTGCACACACATTTGCACTGTTATTACCTTACTTTACTTACATCTGCACTGATTTACTTTCATTTGCACTGTTTACTGTCCGCACCGTTACTGTAGCTACTGTTCATTTTATTTTATATCTTAATTTAGGTTAAAGTTTATTGTAGGTACTGTTAGTTTTTATATTTTAATTTAGATATATATCTTCATTTTAGCCTAATGTATGTTTAATGTATGTCTTGTTTTATGCTACTGGATACCTGAATTTCCCTCGGGATAAATAAAGTGTCTATCTATCTATCTATCTATCTATCTATCTATCTTTGCAATGTATTGTCATTTTGCAAACCGATATATAAACAGCTTTCACACATTCACATTATCAAAAAATGTACAACTTCCATCACTTTTAGAAAGATATTGTCTATCTATATCGTACAATTCTGCACACACAGCGTACACACACACACACAGCGTACACACACACACACACACACACACACACACACACACACACACACACACACACACACACACCTCATGTGTAGTAAGCACAGGAATCAGAGTTCACAGGTTAAGTACAGAAGCTGTCCAAATCAGTGGGTCAGCTGGCAGACAGAAGAAATGACGGGCTTAATGACGGGCTGCTGCTGCTGCTAATGACTGCCTGTGCACAGCTAGCTGGGTGGAAGAGGAGCCTGATTGACAAATTGGCGCGCGCACACACACACACACACACACACACACACACACACAAACAGGTGCACCCACACACACACACACACACACGCTCACAGATAACAGATGAACTCAGCCCTTGGCCCTCTCCTGTTCGATGAGCTGTAATTGGTGAGAGCTGAGCATCCAGACCTGAGCTGAGGAGGCCCCTCTCACTGCCTTAACAACCCATTAGCAGTTATTAAAGGGTCCTCAGGGAGCTATACGGGTCAGTGCTAACCTAGCACAGATTAATAACCCATGAGATTTAATAGAGAGGATGCTGCTACGGTCAAATTCAAAATGACATATGACACTCAAGAGGGTGGAAGAATCAAAAGAAGCAGCTGGGATTTAATATTTTATTTTTATATTATTTATTTTATATTTGTTCAGCTGCTTCCTGTCACGTATGATTGTAATAAATCAAATGACATCTTGTAGGTCCATAAGCAGGGGACTTGTATCTGTACGATGCAATAAATAACAAGACTCACTATTAAAGAGTAAATCAATGTAATGTTTCTTTTTTGAAGACATCCTACTCTAAACAGGTCTGCAGGGGCCAGAACATTAGTTTGATTTGAATTGAATAAATTATTTGAATGAAAGTCATTGGATGCAATTTTTTAAATAATGAATAAATGCAATTTAAATCATAATACAACATTGTTAGTATTACATATAGCAGATATATGTGTGTGAATGGTTGAATGACAGACACGAAAGCGCCTTGGAAAAAAGCGTTATAATTGCAGTCTAATATATACATATATATATATATATATATATATATATATATATGTATATATAAAGCGCTTTCGTGTCTGTCATTCACCCATTCACACACACCGATAACAAAAGTTACCACGCAGGGGTGCAAGCCCACCATCAGGAGCAATTTGTGGTTCAGTGTCTTGTCCAGGGACACTTTGAAATGTGGCAGGAGGCAGGAATGAACCAAGAACCCTGTAATCAGTGGACGACTGCTAGACCTGCTTAGCCACAGCCACCCCATATATACACTCTTGTGTGTGTGTGTGTGTGTGTGTGTGTGTGTGTGTGTGTGTGTGTGTGTGTGTGTGTGTGTGTGCGCACAGTACATTAGTATATAGTGTAGTAATGACTTGGAATAGTGTGTAAGTGTAAGTTAGAGACATATGACTAACAATTATTATATTGAATGTTTATTGAAGGAAAAAGAAAATAATAAATTTACAAATATATTTCATACAACATTTTTGGTAAATGCATTGTATAAAATAGGGTGGAAATAACTTTAAGAAACAAGAAAAAAATATTCCTATCTTTCTCCCACTCTCATACAGACACACACACCCAGACAAACACACACCCACACAAACAAACACACACACCTGTGATGGGGAGCGAGGGGTTGAGCGGATAGTTGGTAACTATCAAAGCAGTGATGCATACTGTGAGACTAAGTGACTGTAACCTTCCAGACAGACTGGGTTTGCCTGTTAGTGTGTGGCAACACCAAGATAGCTCATTACCCATTCTGTTCCAATTTAATTTTAACCAGCACATTTGTTCCTGTGCAAATTCTGACATTTCAATATGCCATCAGAGACATTGGCTCATTTGAATTTAGCTTGTTTGTTTGCTGTACCATGAATAAATAAACAGGGGAAGGCGAAAGTGTGAAACTTTACCGTTAGCAAGTTCAACTTTTACAAGGTTTCTGCAAATTTCACAAGGTTAAATTTAAAACTTTTATAGATTGTAATGTAGGCCTACTACAACTTCGGTCGACGGTTCGAAAACACTCTACATTCCAAATCACTGCAGTGTATCATATACAGGTAACCATAGCAACAGCACTTAAGTGTTTGACATTAATAAACAGTTAAGGGTGCAGTGTGTAATATGACATCATCAAGAAAGTTCTACAAAGTTCTAGAATGCAACGCTCCCTGGGAAACCCCAACCCTTTAGAATAATAACAGAAGCTACAGTGGCCTTCAAGGACAAGAACAATTCTAAATGTTAAACAATGCACCTGATGACATTCCAACTATGACACTTTCAAGATGGCGGCACAAGGCCTTGGTCCAAAATATGCAGAAATATGGACATATATGAGACCCTTTCTAAGGGAAAAAATAATAATTCAAAACGTTTTTTTCAGCTATTATGCACTAAATTAAATGTTCTTATGGATATTATAATTACTTTCTACAAAATCTGCTAGGAAATAAAACCCAAAAATCTACACACTGCAGCTTTAACCAACATCCCACATGTTGTCACTCAGATGTCTCATTGTTTGTCTATGGTCAGTTTAACTCACTGTTGAATCAGTTTTGGTGAAAGTTATGCAGCAGCAGCATCAAGCAGAAGAACTACACATTTTTGACTAAGTAGACTATTATTATGACTCATTGTCATTTTGCAGGAAAAGTGTGACATGGCTGTTATCTCATGAAATCATCATCAAATTCAAAATCATGAAATCCTTCTTTCACAATAATTCATTTTGATAGAACATTGCAATATACACCCACAGAAACTACGTACCTAGGCCTATGTACATTTGAATAGAAAACCACCCAAGTGTTCACTGCCATTAACATGTGATGTTCGGTAAACACATTGAGTTACTTTTTCTGGTGTAGCCTACTTACCTCGGTGAAACCAGTACTTCTTCTCACAATACAATGTGCCTAATTTATTATTTAGTCTTTATTGAGTTCCTTTGAAGTAAAATGATTGTCTGGCCAACACAATTTACTTTAGCCTCATGTAAAATTTTATAAAGTGTATTCATGTTGTCTACAATGGAAGCAAAAGCAAAAATTAAAACAACTTCTTCAATGACTTTGTTCTGTATCAATATCTGTCACAGACTTGTAAAGTGATGTGACTGTGAATTCTACTTCTAATCCAAACCAATACGATGAGGCTAACATCGTTTTCATTTCAACTGTATAAAAGTTTTGTTGTTTTCCTCAACTTGCCAGTAACTCTATCCTACCAACAACATTCCCTTATGGAATGCCATGAGGGACTTTGTATTGACAATTTAAAGCCACAAGAAGTTTTACTTTTTTTAAATTGTACTCATAGAATTGAAACTTTCAGAAAAGGAAAAAAAAGAATCCAGTCAGCTCTGCATTATGCTAGCAGCTATAATTGTCAACTCACAAGTACTGAAGAAATAATAATATACAGAAGACATGCGAGTGTTATACCCGGAAATCATAGTACCACAAGCCCCTTTTACAAAGCCGGTGAAAGCCGTCAAAATGGCGGTTTTTTGCCCCTTGCCCTTCTGTGTAAATGGATCCATTAAGGAACGGGGTACGAAAGGCGCATCAGATTGTGCCGGGAACTTTACTACTTCTGAGGCGAACATGGTAGCAGTTGAAAGACGATACACAGATACTTAAACAGTAAATTCTGAGATCCAGTAGCAGACGTACTACACAAACACACATCTTTTAAGAAGCAGAAAGAAGACGAAAAAGTAATGGCTGGCAGCACTTGGGGCAACAGTGAGATCCGTGAGCTCCTCTCAATCCGAGCTGAGGGAGATATCAACCGCCACATCACAGGGACAGTAAAGGACGGCCTTCTTACTGCCAGCACCAACGTTTCTGAGCTAAAGTTGTTGCTTTGCTTGGTCCTAAGTTAAAAAAAAAACAAGCTGGCATATTGGCATAACGTCATTGTGTCAATATGCCGCTATCTCTGTGTAAATGGGGCTACAGTGTTGTATCACAACTAATAGGAAAGATCATGATATGTGTCACCATTTGCCAAGTTTGAGTTTAATTTTTTTTGGCTGTTTACCGTGTTTTAGAAAAATATTCCTACCTCCAGCTGTAACTCTAACCAAGACAAAATCCCAGGAAGTAGTTCTCCTGTTGCACTCAAATCTGAGAATTTATAACAAATAATCTAAGATATAAAAAGCTGGAATGAAGAGATTTTTTCTTTCTAGTGCCAGAATGGTTTATAAGTTGAACACTACCATGAGAGAAGCATCAAACTCTTAACACATCAATATACATGTACCTTTTTATATTGTTAAGACAAGACTACAGGGAACAACCCATATTTACTACAGACACTTCAGATGGAACATTTTATAAGATAATCAGTAAGGAGGAGAGAGGGAAAGGCTGAAATAAACACCGATGGTAGGAAAGAGACACAATAAAGAAAGGAAATATGAGACAATACTAACTAATAACTCATGTTAAATTAAAATAACTCACCGGTCTCCACAAAGCCAAGGACACTTCAGGTAACAGCCCATTCACTGTAGACCAGGAACTAGTCTGTAGGCCAGAGACAGCACATATTAAAACACACTTTAATGACGTGTTGTTAACATGACTTCTCATTTTCTTGTTAAACAATCTCAGAACTTAATCTAGAACACACAGTAAATAGACAGTTTGCAGTTATCATTTCTTTGAATACATCTCAAGTTGGCTGTTTAAATGACGTGCTCGTCCGGGCATCATGTAGCATCTGTTTACTGTGAGTCAACAAGTTCAAGGATAAAATCAGTTATAGTACATATGCTAAATGTAGCCTACTATTCCCCCCGCCCCTAATGCTCTGACCTGTTATAATCCACAGCACTGGTCCGCCCAGGTGTCACTCAGGTAATAATCCAGCAGATCCACCGTGCAGGTAAGCGCTGAGTGTCCTTCAGCAGTCAGTCAGGTGCTTCATTCCAAGAAGAGGATGGTAAAAAACAGTCTGAAATCCATCTTCCAGACCCTCGTAAATCCTTTCGTTTCATCTCCATCTCCTCCTCCTCTCTCCTCAGTCTCCCCTTGCGGAGGTGTTGCCCCTCTCTGGTTACCGTGTTGAGCCAGACACACCTGCAAAAGCACAACAGGTAAGAAGAGATCAGGAGCATCCAGTGCCGTTTCTTTCATCCCTCTTCTCTTCTCTCCTCGGCATCGACAACTCTGTCTGTTCCTCGGAGTGTGTCTGCCCAGGAGTAGCCGGGCACAGCCGTCCTGTTTTTGCCGCTCTTTGCCAAACACACAAACACACATCCACGCACATACACAGAGGAAAGTGTTGTGTTTTTTTCAGAGCTAACCCTGAGCCGGGGCCCGGTCTGCCTTTGAGATGCTCTCTAGCCCACAAACACAAGACGGCTTTCATTATCTTGCCCGTCGCAGCGCAAGGCCTAGCTTCTAAAAGCTACTGATTTCTTTCTTCCCTTAGCCCCCTGCACAAAGGGAGGGCATTTTGTAAATTACTTGCTCGTTTCAGACCAACAAAAGGTACTTTCATTGAACCCCCCCTCCCTACCACCACCAACACACACACACACACACACACACACACACCCTTCTCCTACTGCGCTCTCTCTCTATCCTCCTACCGTTTGATTTTGCTCAAATTTGATTACAAGGCTTGAAAAAAGGAGGAGAAGAAAAGAGAAGAGGAAATAAGAAAGCCCAACAGATGGCGTGTTCATTCAGTGCTGTGAATGGCTTTATGCGGGCTGCCTTTATACATGTGGCAATCCAAAGACGCCTCAGCCGCTCCGCTAAGAAAAGAACTTGACAAAATTATTGGTTTGGCGGCTTTCTTACACCACTGACACGGGGAACTCTGAGAAAGAAAAGCCTGCCTTCTCTTTTCTTCTCTTTCTTTCGCTCTCCTTGTCTCTGCACCTCACACTTTTTTTTGGGTTGTACACCTTAATCAAAACAAACTAATGAGGTGTTTGGTTGTGAGAGAAACTGTTTGCACTTTGCATGTACGCGTATGAGAGTTGTCACAGTAATAACCACCTGCCCTGGCCCTACACCCAGGCCGCATTCCAGGACAACAAAGTTGCATATTCAGCAGAATGCAGAGGAAGGAAATTAATGAAATGAAATGAAATGCACTCTTAGCCCAATAGATTGAATAGGCACACCAATACATACACAAGCACACAGCACACCAGGCACCCAGCTCAAATCAAACAGCTCAGGCTGAACTGGAAAAACATTATCCAACACAAAGCGCAGAGCGTTCTGTTCTCTCACAGGCTATAATCCTGTTTCCACAATGGACCACTCACTCTGCACTTGTTTTCCTCAGGAGGATAATTATAGGTCTGTAGTCACATACACACACACCGCTTTAGAGCTCTCTTGCTTTCCTCGCCAACTCACTCACACACACACACAATCACACACAGTTGCAGCAGAGGGGCAGCCTGTGCAGAGTGAACTATGATTTCTTATCCCTTTACCATATCATCCCTCACACCACAGAATGTAGCATGAAGTGATGGTCTGGGATCTGCCATGGACGCTCTGGGTCAGAGAGACTAATGGACAGAAGTCAGTTCATTAGAGTCCAGGTCCAGGTCTGTGTCATTCCATCAGTGGGATAAAAATAAAACAGTAACTCTCACTGAAGTCCATCTGGCCCAAACACCTCCACATGTTTCACAAGCAGAGATTCAGTAGCAACCTTCTCTTTGTTATGTTCTACTGATGCAGAGTGAAATAACGGTATCGCATCCTTACATGGTTACACGAAATCTGCGACTCTCCTGTTTTGGTTCCGACTGTAAAAGTACCTGGTACCTAAATTTTCAGTAATTGTTATATAATCCTTTATTTAAAACAAGTAGTCCCATTCAGATCGAGAAGAGAAAAAGATATCTCTATCGTCGAGGTTCCAAAGAAGTTGGTACAACTAAACAGTGATTGGTCAGAGATCAGCACTGCCTTATTATCAGCAGGACCCCATCCTGAACAACAAACAGCCAAGCTACAGTTGCAGTCACAGTTGTTGAGCATGCTGTCTTTTTTTTTCCTACTTTCTTTCAAAAAGGGCATCCAAAAAAACCATGCCGCAGTCACTCAACGAGGTACAGCCATTCTTCACCTTAGTGGCTGACCAGAAATCCAGCACGAGCTAGACAGGGCACTGATGCATGTTACAAGTTGAAACAAATAAATAAAACAATAAGACAGCCTGCTATAACACAACACGTTTTGGATGCAGCGTTCATTACAACCTCTCTGGGCAGTAAATGTGATCAAATAATTCAAAAGGCACTATCCCCAGTGTGTAAGGCTTTCTGTTATGAATGTGTTCTCTCTAAATACATCCAACATAACCTCAATGACATATCCAGGTTTATTTTTTTAAGACTTTGAAGTGCTTTCTCCAGAGACATAGAGACAGTATTCAACTGTTGTTACAAGATAAATAGCAAGAAACAAAAGGGGCAGTGCGCTTATTTTTCCCATGCAGTTCACTCTGCATAGGCAAAATAAGTACACACCCCTCTTTCATGATCCATATCTTCTGAATAAACCAATCCAACAATGAGATAATCCTAATTTGATGAAGATTGTCTGTGTAGCATGCGAAAAGGTTAAAGCACAAGCATCTATTTTTGTGCAAAAACTATTTAACACTCACATGAGAGAACTGATTTTGTGCAACACATTTCTTAATTGGAATGTAATAACTTATATTGTATACCATCTACTTGATGGTAAGGATAAAGTGTTGTTCACTAGAAAATCTGTTGCAAGAAAATCTTGGTTTAGCGTCCATGCATTGGACAAGTTTGATCTGCCTTACAATGCATGAATAATAGCTTTAGTTAGAAAACTTAGTTGAGATATTTGAGAACACAGAATCCACCTGAACTGCTCTGTGAGTAGAATAGCTTATGAAATACAAAATCATTTCCTTCCCCTGGGGGAATATTGTTTTAATATAAACCTTGGGCTACACACACACACACACACAGCTTGGTAGGGCGGAGATATATAAAGCTGTAAAATGCTGACTTGACAGAACAGCAGCCCTTGCAGCTTCCATATCTCCCCCTTTAGAGATATTAGTACCACCAGCCATCGTCGTCACCAGCTGACCCACGTTACGTTTCCCTTTCCAACCTGCCTGATGGAGGCTCCCCACAGCACACTTTCCCAGAGATGCCGGGTTTTTTCTTTAATAGAAAGAGGACCATTTGATTCTGTTATTACTGATGAGGCCAGAGATTCCCTCAGTGGTCAGAGAACATTCTTAATCAGCAGTTAAGTCTCCAATTCACAAAATCCTGAAGTCATTATTGTCTCAAGATAAAAAACGGAAAGCAGGGGGTATTTTTTTTTTAAGTGAGAAAATAAACTAGAGATAGAAAATGACCTTAATATTATTTCTCTTTCGGGGCATTTCCAATAAGAGTATTCCATCGGAGGGTTTGATAAAAGGATTATGCAGCGAGCTTTATGCAGCTGGGAGTCAAATCTGGATATGGAAGGAGAACTGTTTGATTGAATAATTCTTGTTTCCTTTCTGCCAGTCTAGCAGTCCGCTTAGGGTAAAAGTGACAAATCAGCATTATGCCAGATTTACACATGTGCTCTGAATGTCTGTAAAAGTCAGTCTGGCTTAACTGTGTGTGTGTGTGTGTGTGTGTGTGTGTGTGTGTGTGTGTGTGTGTGTGTGTGTGTGTGTGTGTGTGTGTGTGTGTGTGTGTGTGTGTGTGTGTGTGACCACCAGCACAACTGTCTGTCTGCATGTTTGAGTTCTATCCATCTGTCTGAGGAGATGTATGCAGAATAAACACATTATTTCTCTATTTCCTTATTTCAGGTTGCTGACTTATGTTGATATAAGTTTAGTTACATAATGTCACGCTATACACTGCCAACTAATGTCAAAATTGCACATGCTTCTATAAAAAACTAATGCAAGATCCCATTAATGTTTATCTTCTGTGCACAAGATCCATATTGCACAGTTTTAGCTTATACCTACTCTACACATACAGTAAACAACTTTACTTTTCTAAAACAGAGGTTTTTTGGCATGTTAAATGCAAGATAAATAGGAAAATAAATCTTTAAAAACTACTTATTTGTCTCAACTATTGTTAGAATGGAAAATTGACAAAATAGCTAATTCTATTACTGGATTAATTCCGATTCAAACTGTTAAAATAACAGAGGAAGGTTCATCTGCCGTTATCAGGCACCCTCACACAGGCAGAGCAGGCTGCCGTTTAGGTGTTTGACCTCAGAGTTTAGTTATCATAACAGGGTTGTGGCCTGCTGACCTGCAGTCATTACTGCTGCCTCCTCCAATCAGCCCTCCACCGCTCTGATAAAGCCCTCTGGGAAAAAACACGCTGCTGGAGTAGAGGTGACATTAGATTTATGTATGAGTGTGTTAGTAATATTGGGGGTGGGGGGTACTGTGTGTGTGTGTGTGTGTGTGTGTGTGTGTGTGCCAGTAAGTGTGTTCCTAAACTTGAGTACCATGGCACTATCCCATTAATAGGAATATGAGGGGAACCTGTCAAAGTGAGACTATATGTTTGATGCTGCTCACCTCTTGAAGGATTAACACTTTGGTTTACGGTTAAGATTAGAATTAAGATTGTATGGAATTTAGTGAGTTTGGTTCAGGTTAAAAAGTGTATACAGTGACTGACAGGCAGAGTTGCAGTAGTGTCTGGGATTGACAACATTACACATCATTATATTTCAATGGATTAAATGTCAAATCAAGATATTCTCTTTCTCACGCTCAAAATGTCACTGAAATACATTTGAATGAACATGAATCTCAAGGCTGCAATATTCATGTTTTTAAATATCTTTATAATATTTTTTCTATTTAATTTTTTTTTCACTTTCTATATTCCTTAACTTGCTTTTACTTATCTTCTCAATGTTTATGTAATATGTTTATTGTATATTTATCATATGTACCATCAGACCAAGGCAGAGAGGACTTAAATTACAATACCTAAGAAAATAGTTGTGCAACATCATTATGTGGATACTGAAATAATTAAATAAACGTTATCCATAAGAATATGTATCCATAAAACTCAGACATAATGTCTTTCCAGGCCAGTGAAAACGAATGACATATGGTAGACTGTAAAAGGAGAAAAGCTCAATGGTTCAATCACGTGTTTGAGTGACAGATGGAAAATTAACATGGCCCTGATTCAACCAATTTAAATATAACTGTATATGTTCCTCCTCTGGGGACTTCTCTGATATGACAAAAAGATGGCATGATATCACAACAACTTTATCCTCTTTTTCTCCAAGTATGCATTCCTTCTTTTTTTAACGTTTTGTTATGTACAACTGGGTGTAAGAATAAGAAGCGGGTTTGAGTATTATTTTGATATCAGTGATCCAGGACTGGAGACCTCCACAGGGAAATAGCAGATTAAATAGTGACGGGAGAAGTAAAAGTGATCGTTTGGAGGTCCTGCTTCACCCATGGTCGAGACAGTCTGCTCACTCATCTCCATTACTTTGGACATTGTTGTTGAAATAAGAAAAATTAATTATTTATTTTCAAATAAGGTAAACAAAGTTATTAGTATTGAGTGAACCTGCAATAAACCCAAATATTCCGCGTGGTTTTATTTTGTTTAAAGTGGAATGGTTTAAGTAGCAGGGTGACTCACACTGACGTCAATATAAGGTCCTTAAATTGTTCCAGAAAAGAACTTCAAACAGTGTATACTCTAGTCGTAGCCTGTATTATGTAGAATACAATCGCAGTCCTGTCACCAACAAGACATCAAAACTGTGCTTGCAGGTTCAGTCTCCCATCTTATAACAAAATCACAATTTTCTATGTCTGACTGTTTTCTACAGATGCTTCTAAGAAATGATTTTCGAACACCTTTCTGGTGTTAAAAGGCTGTTTCTAGCGGCTAAATAATCCAAACCATACTTGATAAATTGTCATCTAATCAATGATTTGAAACTGTCCAACACTTAAAAGTTATCGATATATTAGTGTGATGAACTTAAAACTAAAGTAATGTAAACTGGAAAAAAAACATTTTAAGGATTCACATCGTTCTAGGTAAGAAAAGGTTTAGTTAATTATATTATTTTGTTAAAAGGCAGCATAAACAGGCTCCAGAATAGAATCATTGTCTAGTTAACATGTCAAAGGTGGTAAATTAAGTATGAGCCTGTGTCACAAAGCCCTGTTCAAATGTGTCATGTTAAAAAGCCGACAGGAGAACCACGCCTACCGTCAGAAATGAACGTCACTCCAGATTGGTCAGAAAAATAATCCACTGACAGGATAGAGGTCACATCGCAATCATCCAAACTAGAACCCAGTTCAAACTAAACCAACAGGACAGTATAAAGGAGTTCATCACATTTACAGGATTTCTTTCTAACAAAATGAAAATTCTTTGTGCATACACAGAGACTGACAGCTTCGCCACGCAGCAAAAACTTCTCAACTAATGACACAACTTTCACCATCAGATAAATGTTCCCAAAGAGGAATAAAGACAACAATGCTTAGCTCACTTTTGGTATAAAAGCATGCAGGTTACCATCTAACATTTCAGCAAACTCCTTGCAACAATGCAAATTCAAAGTCCAACTGCAACTCATACTACACAATCAAACGTAGCAATGCATGGATCAAAAACTTAATATCATGCATCTGCATCTCCCCCAGGCAGCCTCTTGAGTGGGGGAAGATAACCCTCACTGTCCCTCAAGTATCTTATTGTCATTCCTAATCATTCCTCAGAACCACAAACAATCTCTCAACTTTATTATTATTATTATTATTATTCAGCCTTCTCTGTTTATGCAGTTCCCAGAAGGCATTGCCTTTTTGACTCGCCTTCTCTGGTGGCAAGTGCGTCAGGAAAACAAATAATGGCGAGAAAACAAAAACACAACAAAGTCTCCTGCTGAAATACCTTGTGGATGCCCAGAGGAAGGCGCTGGACAGGCAGATGAGCAGATATGGGCTTCTTTCCTCTGCCCTGGTCTCTCAGGCTGCCTCCTCTCTCGGCGTGCTGTGGAGAGTGACTGCTCACAGCCCGCCTGGCATATCTAATTAGAGCCAGAGCTGTTGCCACTATCGGGCAAGAGGATCTACCTCTCCAATCTCTCCTGACTCAATCTTCCCCATCTCTGATTTTCTTTTATATTTATGCTGGAATATTTAATTGTAGACAAAAGGTTACTCTGGGCTCTATTCATCACACACAGGCAGAATAATCTCCTTTAAAAGGCTTGACATTTCAGGCTTTTCAAAAGGGGGCTGAAAAAATTATATCCCCGCTTTTGTTAATCAATGAAGTAGAACTCCCCCGAACAAAAGAATTAAATTGCTTGGTTGGGTTAATAAAACACACAGAAATAGCAGCTTCCTGTGGGCTTTTGTGCCTTGCCCCTGGCTCCCCACATATGCAACCAGCACTGTAATTCCATATGATTTGGGGGGCAAAAAAACTCTCATTTCTTCACACAGTTGGCTTTTTAAATCCTATTGAAAGAGCAGCCTGTGAGGCTTGGCTGATTGGGACCTCTTGCCTGAGCCTGGCTGCCTGGCTAGCAGAACGGGCTCTCTCCATTCAAAAATTACTTCCACTAAAAAAGGAGAGACAGCGGGTCCACTACAATTTACAATTTCTATACTGCCCCTGCCTCAGAAAAAAAAACATTGTAATTATGCAAATGATAGGGGCAATAATTAGGCCCCTTCACATGTCCCATTGTGTTAGCTGCCGTGGTGTTTCGGTCCAATGCTAGGAGACACACAGCATGGTAGGTTTGGGTTTAAATTGCTCCTTACAGAAAAGCCTGCAGATGTTCACAGCATCTACTGTCCTATAACTGGCCATCAGGGCGCCTCCACATGCAACACAGTAGACGTGGCTTCAGCTGTGGGAGACTGTCACTGCAAAATACAGCTGTAGTTGTATGCAGAGGCCTGCTGGGAAGTGATAGACTGCACTGTTCCACACTGTCTTACATGTAAACATTACCTGGATGGATAGTAGGGCTATTTGAGAGCAACTCAATTAGCTAGACAACTTGCTCATACTATTAACTGTATGAAAAGGCTAAAGTTCAGTGATAAAGTTATTAATTCAGTGGCCCTAATTCATGAAAAGCAATTTTTACAAATAAAAAAAAGTATATACCTGCATGGTTTGACTACAGGTTAACACGTGAAATGTTAGTATTAAAAACCGATTGAAACCGAACTAAAACACTGCTAACGTTTTTAATGATACATGCACAAAAATAGTGCAAGTTCTCCTTGCATGGAGACCAGTACAATGTTCACCTATAGGCCTCTGTAACAAGCTCCTTAACACATCTCCAGCTTAGACCCCGGTTCCACTTGGCATTAACATCTGACTTTTGTAATCGGATCACATGAATAAAGCTCTAACTACAGGTGAAAACACTCTCAAGACGCATTGAGATCGGATCACAAAAACCACATTCGGAGGTGGTTTACATCCGTTGTGACCGTTGTGTCCGCATTCATTTGGTAGTGGGAACACCAATGTGGTTTTTATCCACATTAGGGACCTCCTACACAACTGCCGCCCCCTTGCCTGAGCGGAAATACATTGAAAATACAGCTTTTATAGAAGCCTCATGCGTTAGTTGCATCCGCCAGTATTGCAAATGACAAGCATTCTGTCCTCTGTTTTCATTTCACTGCGTAAATCTGAAAACACGGAAATCGCTGCTATTGACTGGAGAGCTGCAAGGCAACGACTTCCTGTTCTTATCTGCTTAAGAATAAAAGTCAACTCGCGTTTGGGTAGTAACAGGCGTTTAATGTGAAGGCGCACAGGAAATATTCTTTTCGCATATGCAGTATCTTAACTGCATACAGAAAGCCGTGTAGGCTACTGGTGGTGGTGACAAGAGTGTAGCAGACGTTAGAAAAGCCGCCCGGCAAACACACATCTTTCACCAGCCAAAGAGGCGTAATACCTTACTCGCCTAAGAGTTTTTACTTTGATATACTATCTATGATATTTCCCGCATTTGGCGAGTGTTAATGTAGAGCCCTCTAAGCAGTGTTGTGCATCGCTCCTCCTTGTCTAAATGAGACAGTAGCCTATCTCGTCAACCTAGACTTGTAATTATCTTCGCACGTAATACATTTTAATAGCAAATGCGATCAAAACTGTGGCACTGTACAGCCCTGTATGATTACTTGTTTGAACCCCACCGATTAAAAACAGCAATGCAAACGGAAATTATGTGCGTGTTGATTTAAATACAGCGCGGGTAAATGGAATCGGATCACAAGTAGACAAAGAAGTCACATTTGAAAATACAAGTGGGAACACACGGACTGTGAGCTGGCCACTTGTAACCAGATTCAAAAAGTCAGATGTTAATCCCAGGTGGAAACAGGGTCTTATAGTTCAAACATACAAACTACTTGCCATAAGGGGCACTTTACACGACAACACGAAACGGTGCAAACGCGGAAAAATTCCCGCGTTTGCACTACATCATTTACAGGAAAACAGCAAACGCAGGCATGAAACCGCAGATTTTTGAGATCACCTCCCAGGGAGGATTTTTTGGAAAACTTAACGGTTTTGGTTTCCTGTAAACACCGAAACCATTTCCCCTGATAACGCTGACGTCACGGCTCCACCCTCACACATGCGTAGTCTATAACATTTGCTGTCAAAATACCCACAACACAAGCGAGTTATAAAGTTAGAAGACAACATGAACGGTGTCTCCACGGCACCATCACTGTGATCAGCGGAGAGTGATGTGCAGGGCTAAAATATAGCCTAACACTCGCCAATTTAGTCTAAGCGATTAGTAAGTTATTGAGACCGCCGGCCACTTTGTATGGGGAGAGATTTGTGCTCTGCCGGTTTTTCTAGCCAAATAAACGTGTGTAGCTTCTATGCTAGGGCAGGGACACGGCTCTCTCTACACCCTAAAACAGGCAACGTGCACTGGGAGATACATACTCTTTAACATCCTGTAGGGGGCTTGCTGGAAGGTTTTCACTAATCTAGTTAGCATTTATCAAAAGACTTGTCTGTTATTAGCATCTAGGTGACATGATTTGGTTCAAGTTATCTTTCATTGTTTAGTCAGCCTGATCAGAAATCAACATGGACGCCAGTGGTGAAGCGCCAGCTTCCCAGGGTGTAAGTAATCATATATTAGACATACTTATTTTTGTTAAAATAACAATCTAAATTCATATATTGAATTAGGACATTTGTCTTAACATGCTGATGAAGAAAAAAAAAATCCATCTGTGTTTGTGGGTTTTTTAGCAGAATTTGAAATGTATGTATCCCCAGAGATACGTTGCCTGCTTAGGGGGTAGAAATTTGGTCAATGTTCATTATTCTGAATTTTATTTAAAACTTGAAAGCATGTTGATAATGACTGCAGAACCATATATTATCATGAACAGTTGTGCTCATTACAACATTATTACTGTATTTCACTTTTAAAATGATCTTTCTATATTTATGTATACTTAGGGCAGTGCTGCCTGGAAGGCCCTATCCCTAACCGTTGGGGGAGGGGAGTGCCTTCCAGGCACAAAACATAAACTTAACTGCCCAGGGATGGCCAAAGCCACTGGCAGGGAAAGTAAGCTGCTGTTAATTAAATATATAATTTCCAGCTGGTGGCTGCTGGTCGTTGTAGGCGCACAGTGTAGCATCATGCCTGCATCGGCTTCAGAGGAGCCTCTGACGCACCTGTGGCAGCTGTTTGAAAGGATCAGGGTGCAGTGACTAATAGTCAATCCTGCTTAGTTACAGTTTGGCCTGTCATCCATTGCTTTCCTTGGGCACTGCTTTCCACAAAAGGAGCCATTAAACTGGTACACAAGTAGGACATCGTGCCAGGTTCACACGGCACCATAAAGTCCCTACATTCCTGTTGGACGGCCTCCATTTCACTGTCTTCGTGGACCACAAGCCGTATACTAAGCTGGTGGGTGTTACATTTGTCTGGCCCCGCCAGGAGACCTGGGCTAGCTTCAGTTTGGCTTGTCAGCGTGTTCAAGGTACACATGATACCAAAGCCCCCTTGGCGCCGATTCTGGTCCCAGAGAGGCATTTCGACCAGGTCAAAAAGGACCTGGTGGGCCCCCTGCCTTCCTCCCGTAGGTTCACTGACCTCCTCACCTTGGTGGACAGCACCACCAGGTAGCCGGAAGCCATTCCTCTGCATTCGCTGAGGTGGACTGGGCGTTCCTCAGGTCATAGGTGGCCCGTTTTGGTATGCCGGCTGACCTCACCTTGTACAGAGGCCCACAGTTCACATCCGAGCTGCATGGCTAAAGGGTCGCAACTGGGTTGACTGCCTCCTGTGGTTGTTGGCCTGTTTGGCTCTCTGCCCCTAAGGAGGACCTGCAGTTTTCATCTGCTGAATTGGTTTACAGACAGCCACTGGTGGTCCCGGGAAAGTTCCTTCAGGACGCTGCGGTTCTGTGGATGGGCGCGTCACATTGGACTTTTGCCCTGGGCAACTCCAGCCCCTTCACTCAGGTCCCCCTGAAGACTCCCCTATGATGGGCCCTTCTGTGTCCTGGAGGCGGGAACCAAGAACTTTGTGGTGGACATGGGGGATAAGCTAGAGCGGGTCACTATGGACCGTCTCAAGCCTGCCCATCTGGATGTGGCTGATCCAGTTTGATGAAACTAGATTGGTAAAACTGAATAAAATGTACTTAAAAAGTAGTATTTGTAATTTAAATAGACAAGATAAACAACAATTTATCATTTCTGTTCATCAAATTAAAAATTTATATTTTTGCCATTTCGGCTTTTTTTATACCTTAATAGGGCAACGTATCCTGGGAGATACAACTCATAAAACCCAAAATATACAAAGTATAAAAAAATTTGATGTGGAAATATTTTTCTTTGGTCTTGAAGAGATGAGTGATAACATGAAAATATTTTTAGAAACTCATTTTCCACTGTTGCCTGTTTAAGGGTTAAAAACACTATCCATAGTTCAGCGCGCAGCGGTTAAGTTACTGTTCAACAAAAGGAGCATTAAGGCTACGGCTTCACAGTAAAAGCATTTCACTGGCTAAACATTAATAGCATTTCACTGGACACACGTAAGTACGCCTAACCGGAAGGTATCCGCTCACGAAGCCCCTTCACTATCAGCAAGTCTTCTGTTTTTACAAGTTCAATGCGGTGAAATAAGAGGACAGAAAGCTTGTCTTTTACAATGTTTGTAACCCCAACCTTACACCAACCGCTTTATGAACGTTAGTGGCATTAATTTTCGGTTACAGTAAGGTTTTATGCATCAAATTGTACCGGAAGATCTACTAGGCTGTGTCACCGCTGACTATTGGCTTGGCATGGCTGCTACACTGCTACTACAGCGATTTCGGCCCGTTTCCTCTGAAAACATGTGTACAGGTGAAGATGTCAGATAAATTTTGTCTGAACGGGTTTTTTTTAAAACCAAAAACTGGAAAGCTGTCACGTTTTCACAGTGTAAAGTGCCCCTAAGCAATTCCTCAAGGCATCGATATAAGATGAAAACAGTATCTCTATAATTTGCTTTTGTCTGAGCAATAATCTCCCTGCGTTGATTCAATAGTCAATTCAAAAGTGTTCAGCAGGGCATTTAAATGGTAAGAATTTTTAGTTTTACATTACTGTAGCCTACCCCTTGTCTTCTTTCGGTAAAAGAATAAATAAATGAAAATGTCACCTTGTGCTCTAAGAAACAATGACCATTGTCCATCATTTTCAGCTACATATTATATTTGTATCTTCTGACTGCAGTTCGTCTGTTATTGAAAGGCAGCCCCTGATTGGTTCATTGTCTTTGGCATACCAGGAGGAAACCCACGCTGACACGCTGGCCATTATCAGAATTATTCTTCAAGTTTCACCTAATGTAGTGTCAGTTTAACTAGCAACCATAAGCATTATCATTCTGGAAAAAACATGGTAGCATTTAGCTCTAAGTGCTCAATTGCACACAGGCATTCAGAGAAAACCCCATGAATGATTATTTGTAAGCTGGTTTACATTGGCTAACATTGTTTAAGTGTTCTAAAATAAGCATTTAGCTTGAGACACACAACTAATGTAGCCTACGTTTTGCTGGCATATTTCAAATTAATAACATGGGAAATAGGGATTAAATTCAGGTTTAAATTACCGCCAAAATGGTCCATGTTAACTTCCAGCGTCCTGCATTCATGAGGAGGATGTGCAAGTACAAACACTCCACAAACACACGGTTAGGCTATGTAAAAAACGAAAAACACGTTTTTAATTGCGCACCCAGCGACAGTGGCGCATGCTCAGATTGAGGTCATCACGCCGGAGCTTCTCCAAACCTCCTGTCCCCGACAAGTAGGCTATAGGTAACTTCCATGGCAGACGCCCAGTGTCAGAACTGGCGGTTCTTTCTTCTGCTTCCTGTCAAATATCATATTTTCCTGGCCTGTGTTGTGCGTGTGTGGTTTAACTTTGCATCTGTCAGCTCTGATGTTCACATATACAGAAATACTTCCAAAATCATGTTCCAACATCTCTACTTTGGCCGGAGTTTTCAAAACTATCTGGTTTCAGTGTCTGCTTGTGATGTTTGTGGACAAAAGGCCAAACAAACGCACAAAAAGGTAAGTTGACGAAAATACCCATAGGCCACATGTGGACGTGGTCTTAACCGGAGGTTTGATGCCTTGTTTCCACCGAGTAGATTGATGATTACTTTAGTGAACGGCACAGGTGAGTTTAAATAGTCTCGTGGGCGTGAACGAATATTCAATTCTACTGCAGCTGCTGTTACAGCTAGTTTTGCTACACTGCAAAAAAAAACTGATAAAATATTTTATGAAAAACAATGGATTCCCTGTGACCCAGTGGGTGTCTCCAAATAACTACCAACAAATAAAACGTCATTGTAATAATAGGACACACCTGGCTGTTTGTGTGTGCTAATTTTTTTATTAATATTTTGACAGAATAAAACAATGTTAAAGAAATGTTTTAGGTTTCTACATAATTCATGAGTGTTTAATTTGATTGATATTCAAACCTATTTTGCAATCTATTATTTGTAGGATACCTCCCTTTACATTTTAACTGCATTATTTATTTGCACTATAATTGTGTCTATTTATATATTTGTCGTTTTAGCCTAAACCACTGCTGCTGTAATTGTAATGCACAAGATATATTAATCAAACCATCTTTGAATTTTGGGGAGGAGGTACTGGGCCATGTCAAGGTTTTACGACATCTCTCCTCCATTTTCGGCACAAACACATGAGCTCCGAGTGAGGAAAACATGAGAGGTCAAAAGTTATGGTCCTAGCGTTTCACAGACTCGGGACGTAACACACAGACATGGTAAGGTCGCAATTGTCATTTTCGAATTCTAAAGCCAATATGAAAACTGTTGCATTCTCATGAATCTGCAGGAAAAGCTCGATAATGTTATTTCTGAATGGCTAAGCTAACGTTATGTAGCTTCACTTCACTATGCATGACCTAACCCTACGTTACAAACCAAATCTAACCTTTACATTGGCATTAACTGTCTTACTTAGGGTACATTGTATCTTATGGTAAAATGACATTAATAGCGTGTTGAAAAAAGGCAGCCAATGTTAATTGCGAGTGACACGACATGCTACAACTCAACCATGTGCCATTTGTTTACATACCAAAAGATAATTTAAAAGTATTTTACTAACTTTACTTCAACTGTTGGATCTCTGCACATTGCAGCGTGGGACATATGGTATTAGGTGCTGGATGTCCTCACCCTTACCTACAATCTGATCCTAGTTGCTCTTCCTCTATTACCAACATGACAGTTCATAGTGTTATTATGTATTTATATATGTAGTTAATCATTCAGAAACACTACAGATAAGTGTCTATAATGAAAGTCAATATATTTTGCAGCTTGTTTTAACAAAACCTCTTGTAATTACTTATATTTGTCATAGTGTAGGAATGGAGTTTTGCCCTTAACCTCTGTTGTAGAACAAACTGAACACAGTCTGTACATTGTCAATGTGTTCTTGAGTTTTCTATCAGTCAGAGTGGTTAGGTACTCCACTGTGTACTCTCTATTTAGGATAAAATGGATTTCTAATTTTCTCTGGTATTTGGTTATAATATTTGTTATCTTTCTTTCTTTCTTTCTTTCTTTCTTTCTTTCTTTCTTTCTTTCTTTCTTTCTTTCTTTCTTTCTTTTAAGGCCAGTTCCATGGTGGCAGCGGGACTGGCTCTGGCAGCAGCTGGATTTGCAGGTGAGTAACTATAAAACTGATAACTAACTAATTGAAAGGGAAAGTAAATGTTACTCAAACTGATAAAGGATATGAATCATATTTTCCGATTCATTACCAGAGATCCGGTGACTCTCACCATTGAGTTCTGTTTGACTAAGTTTGCCTTGTCCACAACTTAACCCAAATAACAACAAAACTAAACTTAAATATTTGTACTGCAAAACTAAACAATAAATGATGATGATGATTTTAAACATTTCTCTCTGTCTCACCTCAAACTATACTGTCATTATCAGTGTTTTAAATGGAAAAACATATTAGAGGGCAATTGGAACAAAAATGTATGTCGGATGACTTAAATACTTTGCTGCATATTTCCCCCTGTTCTTTGTCTGCCAGGTCGCTATGCACTGCAGGCTTTCAAGCAGTTGGAGCCTCAGGTGAAACAGGCCCTTCAGAGCTTCCCCAAGACGGTACGTAGGAGAAAAACACGCACAAAAACATTGTGTCCATTGGCCTCTCGCTTTACCCCTTAACAACGTTTTTTTTGTGAGTAAGAATCCTAGGGTGTAAAGATTCCTGCTGACATGAATCTGTTGTTGCAGACTTTCGCAGGAGGGTTCTACCGAGGCGGATTTGAACCAAAGATGAACAAAAGGGAAGCTTCCCTGGTTTTGGGTGTAAGGTATGTTGACTCTCTCTCCCACGCTTTACATCCATGGTTACATGTAGATTAAGGGATCAGTCAGTGCTCCTTGTTCCCATCTTTCTGTTTTCTGTCCTTGTACTCTTGCCACTACAGCAGATCATTTATTAACCACTGATATTTTCACTCATTATTGCAACACTAATGCACTGTTCTGTCTTTCAGCCCCACAGCCAACAAGATTAAGATCAGAGAAGCCCATAGAAAACTGATGATCCTGAACCACCCAGATAGAGGTAAGTGGGCCTTTTAACCCATAGGTTACAATTAAGGGCACAACAGACAGAGTAACTAAACATTGTATCTAAAGTGCACTCTGCATTCCTGATTTTTTTCCAAGTGAATCCTCGTTGGTTATATATGACCTACTAATTTATTTGCTAGTACATACTACAAGGATCATTTAAATGACAATTTAAATCAAATCTTTGTGATGATCGGTGATCATAGATGAATGAAAGTTTTTTATTAATTCCTTTGCACGGGAACTTTTTTCTTGGTCACTTCGATCAAACGATTTGCAACATTTCAAATATACTGTTTATTAAATCAGAGTTTACTTTGCTTTAACATAGTCATATTACCATTATCAATCTAAAATAGTCACATATAAATACATAAGCTCATCGCAACCCTTAAGAGTTTCTAGTCACTTCTTAAGGGAAAGGGATGCATGCAGCATGATCGATAAAAACAGTTTGAGCTTTTGAGTTCAGCTAAACTTGCCTTCAATGTAACCGTAGACACTGTGTGTGTGTCTCGCAGGTGGATCTCCATACCTTGCAGCGAAGATAAATGAAGCGAAGGACCTGATGGACGGACAGAATAAAAAATAGAAGTGAAGATGCTGACGACGACATCGATGTGGTTTCACGCTGTTGCCCTGACTTGAGCGATTACAAGACTTTCCTAATGGATTATTCTCCAATAAAATCACACTGTACAAATTGTTAATTGAACTCTTCCTCGTTACTACGTAGCATTTTAGAATCACTTTCTGTGCTTGATCAGGGAATGTTTCTCTCAATATGGTTTTACGTAAGAGAAAACACGACACAGGGACTTAAAATAGGTTGGAATTGTTTTGAAAGGGGATTTCTTTGTGGTAAGTATGGACAGTATGAAATACAAATACTACTTTTTCAGTATACATATGGGCATATGAGTATTGTTTTACTTGTTTGAAATTTTAAACTATTCCTGCATTCACAAGCCTGTACTTGGTCCACTAGCTCAAGCCCACAGAATGCCATCCCTAGGGAGCTCAACATTCCTCTAGCATTGCAGCAGCTGCAGCAGGGGGTTCTATTTGTATTGGCGGTAGGCGGTTAAGAGTATAAAAAGGTAGAGGGATATCACCAATATCTTATGCTGGATTACTTTCATGCATTGTTTTCCTGTGAATCCCTTGTCCTTAGGTTAGACCTGTCACTACCAACTAAAAATGCTTTATAGGGAAAATGACTCAATGTTATACAGATTGAAGGTGTATTACAGAAAACATATTAACCAGAAACCATGTGAAGATAGGGTTTTGATAACATGAAAGCTTAAAGATAATAACTTTAATATGTTCCGAGACATGATTTTACATGTAAGGCAACAGACTGCTTTTTAAAAGTTTGGAAAGCCCAGAATACCCTTCAATTATCAATGTTAAGTTTGAATGTAACAATGTGATGGGTAAACCATACAATAAAATGTAAAAAGGCAGTACAGGACCATTTTTTGCATTGATTGTGCAAAACCTGTTACTTTTCTGTAGACACGATTCAGTTTTAGATCTAAATGGAAGATCAAGTTTATTTAAGAACTACCTGCATACAAAACATATTGCACATCAACCAACCAGAACAATCCTTAAAAAAAAAAAAAAAAAAACATACTGTTGACCCAACAAAAAACACTGGGGATGTCACAACTCTCAGTAGTCCAAATTGTCATTTGAATTGAAAGAAAACCCTGGGTAACGCCTGTTTTAGTGTCAAGAAAAAGAAAAGCTTCTCTTTTTTTTTTGCTTATTTAAATACTGTACATTTTTTTTTTCTTAAATAAATAAACCAAATAAATCTCCTTCCTTAGTGGAACAGTCGTGACCAGTTTCCAGCCAGTCTGTGGAAGAACCATGAAAATGACATCGTCGTCACCTGGGCGTGGTTTTCCAGAAACATCTCAACACCAGGGTAGTCATCTCAGACGGACGGGATTTTTGCAATAGTGGGCTTAGAAAAACGGGGATTCACCCCGTGGATACAGAAAACGTGCCGAGTCTCTCTTGTTATTTGGATTTCTGGGAGTGAAACTGCATTCGGTATATCCGTCCTGTCCTGTTTGATGAAACTGCCCGTTGTTTAGCAATGAAATGTTTCCAGGAAACCCCACACTGATGGCTTCATCTCTGTCCAGCAATCAACATTGACAGGCCAGTTTCCAGACTCAACTACAATCAACTTTTTAACAAAAAGTTTGTTTCAGTGCAAAGAAAACAATTATTCTATTGTTCCTTTTCCAGACACTCCGTTATAAGATTTCTTCTATGAATGAAGTGGTTGCATATTGAAAAACATAAAGCAGCTAATGTCAAACTCGTCAACAGAATTATATATATATTTATATATATATGTAAAAGGATAACTGGACACATTTTTTCCCCACAAACATTAAGAGTAAACACACCTGATTTTGAAAAAGATATGCCTCTGAAGTCTTTCCAGGGTTTTTCAGTGTTTGCCTCCACCTGCCTACAGAGAGTTAAGGTTACATGAAGACCACAGAGAAAACTGGTTTGAACTGTGGCAGGCGAGGTCCACCGACTAACACAGAAATTAGCGAAAAGATTTCAGATGGTGTGCAGAGCCAGGCAACAACATGTTGAATCTACTCTCAAGGCACAACAGTTGATCACATGTATGTCAAACATACTTGGGTTTCCGACAAACGTTTCTGCACTGTGGTACTGCTCATGCAGAAAGAGTGAATTTACAAACTACTTCAGATGCACAAAACATCCTGAAAAAAGGTAGTGGAAGCATCTTTCTGAGTCCACCTAGTGAAAGGCGGATTTTTTTTTTCTTCTTTTTTTTTCTAAAACCCTGCTATGGTATTATATTTACCAATAAAAAAAGAACTGCTGCATGTATACCACAGTATGGGTATGAGTGGAATCCCTGTCTGCATTTTTATAATACTGCATTCAGTCCAAACTCCCCAATGAAGAGCGGGCTGAAAGGTGCAGTTAAGTAGATGTCTGTTAGTGTGTGTGTGTGTGTTTGACTATCTTTGGCAAGCTCATACAGGAACAACTATTGTAAAAAATAACTGTAGTAAAATGAAAAGTTGGACAGAATACGTGTGTAAAGGGGAGGTTAAGGTTCAGACCCTCTTGAACCTGCGCAGTGGATCAGGTTCCAAATATTTTTAAACTTAAAAAAAACAAAAAAAAAAAAACAGTGCTTATTGTATTTAAACTTTTCGCCTTTGAGGCTGCTCCGGAGACAGGGATATTCAATCGAGTGCAGCCAAAGAATTTCAAATATTTGAAACCATTTCCTTTGCCCAGGTCCGACTAGGAGAGCCCATTAACGACAGCTTGTGGGTTGGAGTCGCCCTTGTGGGAGACTTTGGCGGGCCTCTCAGTGGAAGACTTGGGAGCTCTGGTGACTCCACTGCCCTCGCCCTCGGCAGCAGCATTGTTGTCGTTTGAACCGTTGGTGGTTGCTGGGACCGACGGCGGGCTGTGCTCAGCGATGGTATCCACCTGACCCTGGACAAACAAATAATGTGCATTCATTCATTTAACCTTTTTTTATACCTCGGGAGAATCATTGAGGGATGACCCTCTTATCCAATGAAGTCGAGTCAGTGTATGTATGCCTATGTTTCATTTAAAGAAATTCATCATTAAAAAGCCAGGGGAAATAAGCCATACAACAGCAAGGTGAAGTAGAATAAAGTTCAAATAAGAATTCCTTTTTCTAAAAGGTTTACAAGGTCTGAAAACAAATGTGTTACTCATGAGATTTTAGTACTAACCACATCCTTGCTTTTCTTGGTGTCCTTGTTGATCAGCTGTCTGCTCTGAGAGTCAGCCCTGGACATGTAGTCCGCCACTGTCACTGTACAGAGAAGAGAGAATACAATCACTGATCATGATCCTGACTGTCTGCTTTCTTTGAATAACAAAACAATTCTGTCTGTCTGAGCTAGTACACTGAGCATATCCATCCCAGAGAGATGTGCACAGCCGCGGGAAGTAGCAAATCAGGAATGTGGAGAAAATAGTGTTCCACATTTTCCCCATCTTTGGTCAATTGCTGCAAAAAGCGAGCACAGAAAGTAACGGAGTACAATGTGAGTTGCAATCTGAAAGCGCCTTTTAGAGCACTTTCAGATTCTCCAAACAGCACTTATTTTTGTAGTATAAACTAACCTCACTTGACATCCAACACGACATCACAAAAAAGTAAGTTAGGGGTAAGGATTACAATGACACACCAAACAAACCAGGACTGCCACTGGTTTCATTGACAGCCTGTTAACATGAAGACAAACAGCTAGAGCTTAGTTGTTAGTGAACAAGTATTGGTGCCTGTTAAAAAAACAAAAAACACTGAACACTCAAATACCACATTGTTAAAAAATATTATTTTAGCAATTGTTGTTGCAAACACCAGGCCTGGTGCATCAGTTTTTTAGCCAAGCCATTAGGAGCACTGTTGAGGGGAGGGGGGAGAAACAGGCAGTGGCCATGGTTACCTGGCTGCCTCTCCTCAGGCAGGCGGAGGTGGCGACGTCTACTACGGTTACGACGCTGAGGTTTAGCTCCGGGGTCATCTAGGGTGTTTAGGTCATCGCAAAGAGAGGGATTTGGGGCTTAAATTGACTTTAAACCAGATACCTGTCTGACCTGTCTCTCCTTTTTACACTTCAAATGAATGGGCACTGCTGCAAAATCCTTACAGCTAAAAACATTAGCGTTAGCTCTCTATGACAGACTTTCCTACAGAGATACTCTTCTCAAAAGCGCTGACTGTTTTGTGACTATATTTGTGTGTGAAAAAAAAATAGTTTTTGTCAAAATAGTTTTGCCTTACCTATTCCATTCTCACTCACGGAGGCGTTGTCCGACTCACTCATGCCGTCCATCAGTGCGGCGTCCTCGTCCGTCCTGCGTCGTCGAGACCTTCTGCGGCGGTTAGCAGGCAGGTTGGACTCACTGGCGTCTGTATCGGCCGTCTGGTCCGTCTCTGTGTTTGACTCCACCGCTCCGTAGGCTCCATAGGCATTATGCTCATCGTTGTCCCGAGGCACTGCTACTTATGTACATAGAATTGACAGAAAATAGTGTATGGTTGGAATCAAGACTACCAGATAACAAGACTAACAATGGAGAAGTATTTTTAAGTCTCTATGTCAAGAGAGTGGGTTTTTACCAGAGCTGTTGTTGTTGTATCCTCCTCTCCCTCCTCTTCCCCGTCCTCCTCTGCCTCTGCCGGGTCCGGGCCTCCTGCGACTGTCTCTCTGTGGGCGTTGGCCTCTCTCCCTGTCCCAGCAAATAGTAGAAACTATCTTAAAAAATTGACACTCAATGCTGGGGCTATCGCGACTAAAATGAGTTGAAGTAAAAAAGAAAATTGGTCTATTACCCGACGCAAAGGCATCATCATAATTAAAAAACTGCTAGATATTTTGTACGTATTTGGGGTTGTTCAAGAAGAACTGACCTGTCGTGGCCATCTTCAGCGAGGGACCAGTCACTGAGCTCATCTTTGCGCTCTGAATCGGTCTCAGAGGCGTTGGACTGCTCTGAGTTGGTGCCTGGAGGAGATGAGCAAACATACGAGAGACAGAGACACAGAAATGTGAGGACAGATCCTCATTTTTGTCCACACATTAAAACTCCAGCACTGTTTTTATTTCGGATTCCATGCACAAATAGTACATTATCTGGCAGCAAGGTTATTTTATAATATATGACTCTTAAGGTGCCTACCATAGCCAGTGCTGTAGCTGTTGCCTCTGCGCCCGCGGCCGCGACTGTTGTAGGAGCGACTGCCATGCATGGAGGATGAGGAGGCATTGGCACTGCCATCTGTATTATACCCTCCTCCTCCTCCTCCTCCCCCTCTTTCTGCCCTCTCTCCTCTCTCTCTGTCGGCTGGCCTGTGACCCTGGGTGATCTGACGCAACTGTTCATCAATCTGCATCCTCTCCAGACGAAGCTGCTCAACCTCCTAGAATGGGAAAAGAAAAAGGAGTGAAATTGTAAGAATAAAAAGAAAGAAATGAACAATATACGGCAAAAGGAAAAGAAAGAAACAGAAAAGTTGTCAAAAGTCGGAAAAAAATGATTGTTAAGAGAGTCATTACTGGATACACATGCATGATCATCATACACACATCTACATCACATCCAGTGTGCCTTGTGTTGCTCATTCTGAATCTCGCTAGGCTGCTTCCCTGTGAATAATCCACAATCAGCCTCAGTTCTTCCTCTAGCTGCTGGCCCTCCTCAAGAAGCTCCACCATGTCCTACACACACACACACACACACACACACAGTGCAAAACAAACACACACAAAGCACCAACACAACACAAAAACATGCAAACAGCACAAGACACACAAACAAACATGCAAAAGTGCAACATGTATGCTCAGTGTATCACACTGCAGAACAGAAAGGTGATTTTCTATGAAGATTTAGCTTGATAATTTATATGGCATTCACACCAAGTAAAGTAGAGGCCTCGCCCTCTAATCTAAAATGCTGCTATTGTATTTAATGCATAGAAATATATAGCAAGTATTTTTGCATTTTGTATGACATTTATATTGCTCATATATTAAAAAATTTAAATACTGATTACTAACACACTTCATCAGGTATCACTTTATTTGAGTACCTGCACAACAAAAAGAAATGTTACTTATTTAGACTTATGAAGAGCTATAGGCGTGCTGACTTCCAAGTAAGCTTGGCCTTATGTATGAAAATGACCCAACATGTGTCCACTGTTTTACTTCATGCTGCCAACTGAATGCAACACTGGTTGGATTGGAGATGATTAAGAGGCAGCCTGAAATGGCTGTAAATTGAAGTTGAGTGAAAGCAAATAGATGGCAAAACAAAAACATGGCTACATCAGGAACAAGCCGCCCCACACCCCAAGCAAGCACACAGACACAGACACAGACACACACACACACACACAGACACATATCCTTACATTGAGGTAAGAGATGTGGTACTCTAGCAAGACCTGGACGTTGCCGATGCTCTCCTTGGTACCAACGAAGGTGAATGGGACCATTCCCTGTGTCGACAAAACACAAAAAGACCACGCACAAGTTAGTATGAGGCTGCCTGGCGCAAGTGGACATAATACTCATCTGAATACTGAATACCGCAAGCAGCTTTAATAGTGGCACTAAAGAGGTGTCAATGCAGGCTTACTTCCTGTCGGGGCTGCTTGTTGTCGTTGTCTCCTTCTATCCTGACCCTCACTACACCAGACTTGTCCACGAGCTCCTGGATGACCTTACCGTTCTTGCCAATCACTTTGCCTAGTGACACAGAAAAAGGGGGGGGGGTTAGAAAGTGTTTGAAAAGATAACAAACTCGCAAAACTGGCAGCACTATAATGAAGCAAAACACTAAGGTTTATGTAGGATTCCTTGCATTTGAGGACTGTATTGCTATTTAAAGGGTTGCTCTTAGGTTACACAGATATTCGAATGATTAAGAGATGATTTTCTTGCCATGTCTCACACATGGTATGTCAAGTGAAACCATTATCATGTCAACAGATAGTGCATCTTCAGTATATCATCTGTAGTTGCCACTAGTAAACAAAGGTCTTGTGGAATTCCCAATGCAGGCAATACAAGTGGGTTTCTACCTACCAACAAGGTCCCTGGGCACCTGAACAGAATCCTCCAGAAACTCCAGGAAGTTCCGGGCCTTCTTCACTGCCTCTGCGGTCTGAAAAAGATGACACAAGGTTTGTTTACTATATCTGTTATTTTCAACTAGCAAACATGCACTGTCAACAGTAAGCATGTGTGTGTGTGTGTGTGTGTGTGTGTGTGTGTGTGTGTGTGTGTGTGTGTGTGTGTGTGTGTGTGTGTGTATATATATATATATATATCTCTCTCTCTCTCTCATATTTCACCCTACCTCTCCGTAGATCCTGAAGGTGCCAGTCTCCTCATCCAGCTCAATGGCAGAGACACCTGGAACTTTCCGCGCTTGCTGGATGTTGTTGCCGTGGCTGCCGATGGCCAGACCCATCAGATCCGTTCTCACCATAAACTCCTCCTGGAACGACGACACCATCTGCCTGGAGCTCTACACAAACACAAGACACAACATTTGATTTGTTATTAGTTGAAAAGCATTTAAGACTTTCCAGATATTCCCTCAATAATATAAATGTACCATTATTAAAATTATTACAACAGTCATACAAATGTTATTAGTTCTTCTAAATATTTTGGCAAAATCACAAAAGTGTTCTTATTTCTTTGTCTTTTGTGCCTTTTTAGGTAACTTGGTATAGCCCTGAGTGAATTGACTGCCCTTCACATGTTATCATGACGGTGATCAACAGACTTAAATGACCAGGTAAGCTGCCTATGTGTTCGTGTGATCAACTGACCTCCAGGTGTTTTGTGGCCTCACTGTTGCGTGACATCAGCAGCAGCTTGGTCTTGAGGCTGCGCAGGTGCATGTCACTCAGCAAGGACACACGCTTTACTGTCGCCTCATTCATGGACTAGACACAAATACAGACACACACACACACACACACACACACACACACACACACACACACACACACACACACACACACACAGGAAATAAATTAAAGAATGAAAGTCGGTTGAGCTGTTCCCTTGTCCAAGGCGACTGTACAAAGATAATTAGCAGGACAAAGTAGCAACCAAAGATGCAGTATTTTAGATGCAATGATAAAAATCTAAAAGTTAACCCAGAGTTAAAGCAAGCCAGTTACCATGATCACAAGTTGGCTGGTCTCAGGGCAGTATGAAATGCTACAGGCGCCGACAGCTTTCTTGAAGTCCTTATGGGCGTTCTCATTCTGGCACCTGTAACATAGGAACAATGCATTACTTCCCAATAACTACGGTAACCAAATGAATTAGACCAAAATTTGACAGGCGATTGGAGAAATCTTTAGAGAAATGCAAAGCTCTCAGACTTCTCTCTTCCTTTATGTTGTGATTGTAAAAGCTGTACATACGCTTCTTGTAGCTCCTGGGGAACAGGGACTGTGCACTTGTGAAAGGAGTTCTTGGTGATGGCCTTGTTAGGGTTGGTAGGACGCAGACGCTCAAAGGTCACTATCTCATTGTAAGTGGCGTCGCAGGCGGCATATTCTATCACATAGAACTGAAAAGACAAGACTCAGTGAGTACAATAAAACCCTACAGACACCAACATTGATGAATTTCAGCATGTCGCTCATAATGCAGTTACATAGTATAATATAGTTAAAGCAGGTTTTCAAATGACACCTTAATAAAAGGACAGTATCTTAGCCATTAAAATTCTACCCTCAGCACTCTTGGCAGTTACAAGTTACTGTCCTCACATGTTAATAATGTAGTGTGTCTAGTATAGAAACGTTTAATCTTAAGAGCAATACTCACATCTCCCTTCATCATGCGGACTTTAGCCAGCCACCAACCACAAGGCTCCTGTTCATTGGCTCTGGACAGGATCTGACAGGAGATTAAGGCAGGGACAGAGTGAGACACAGGGGGGTCAAGGAAGAAAACAGGGGGGGGGGGGATATGCGTGTGTGTGTGTGTGTGTGTGTGTCCTTCTCACCTCCACTTCCTCGCCCTCTCCAATCTCCTTCTTGCCATCGGCGGGCGGTGGCATCCGCACATCATTAAAGGGCACCTGGCGTTCTGGCTGCCAACTGAAAATAAAATGGTTTTAGTTCAAGCTAAAATGTGGTAGTGACTGAGTGACACATGTGGCTTAACACTTTGAACTTAACCTATATTTTCCTGAAAGATACAGGAGAAAAAGAGGAGACTCACTTGTTCTCAAAGGCAATGGTGAGGGAGTCATCATGGATGTCTTTGACAGAGCCCTGCAGGACAGACAGACACAGGCAATGGGTAAGCACATAGGAACATGACAGCTGACTGAAATAAAGCGCCACCTATTAAAGTTACACTGACTGTACAGGGCAGAAAAGAAAAAGAAATAATTAACTTTTATACTTCAAACAAGTTCTCCTCTTTCGTGATGGATTTAAATATATTAAGGAGGCATGTATCACAGGCTTACATTTTACAGGAGCTCATTTACAAGTTTTAGTGCAATTGATGTCAACACAAAGCTCCATTAAACCCCATTGTTTCTTGTTGGCTGCGTGTGTATGCGCCTTAAATCTGGGTGAAATAAAGCTGTACAGTACCTATCTGCATAACTAGATGCCACCGGGGGAAGTCGGACTTAATATTTAATTGAGACATTAAAATAAAAGAGCAAAGTGTGATGAACTGAAAAGATTTTTGTTAAAGTAAACAAACACTCTTCTTCTTACCTGTGCAAATTTGTCTCTATCCATTATTTTATGTATGACCAAATTAAAATAATATATATGGGTTTTGGATTAACTTGATCACACAATGCACATGTGAGTAGGTCCTGTTTCTGCATGCATTTATTTCAGACCTGTTTTAGTATCAAATAACAGTGAAAAAAATCTTAGTTTAGGGGATTAATTAAATTGTAATCACACTTAATACTGTAGCGTTAAGCCCGGGACAGCTGACAAACAGGGAAGTGGACAGAGTGAGTCATGAAACCAGGGTTGGGCAGTGATGGGGTGGAACTAAATTACATCCTCTCAAACATTTCTTGCTTATGAACAATTTCAAGGTACTGTACTACTGTACTATTTTTTCCTTTTAAATGCAACTTTGTACTTCTACTCCTTTTCCTTTACATTCCAGCTGCAAATATTGTACTTTTTGCTCCATCTCATTTGTCACTAGTTGTGACTACCATTTGGTGAATTAGTTGATAAACTGAAGGATTAAGTGTTCATTTATTGGATGAGATCATTCCACTTACTTACTAAGCAAAATAAACTATTATAAAAAATATGTTGCAATATAATTGGAAATGAATTGGTGACATTATAAACACACGATGATCTTACAGAATGTGATACATTGCTGTAGATTAAACTACCCAAAAGTGGGCAACAGCAGAACTAAATATAAAGCAGTTAAAATTGGCAAAACCCTCAACAACTGTAGCAGTGAAATGCAACATACACATTAAAGCAGAAGTAATTTTAGTCCAAGACATAATATTCTGCATATTACAATACCTTTATAATGACTATATCAACCTTTGATACTTGAAGTTGCTGATATATATATATATATATATATATCTATATATATATATATATATATATATATTACAGTGTTTTATATTGATCTATTTTGTACATGAAAACATGGCCTATGTGTTCATATAATAACTATCAATTTATTTGCATTGTTTATTTCTTTTGTTTACGTCCCGGATTCTCTTTCTACTTGTCCAAGAATTGAGATATTTTTCAGACCTCAGACAACTAGGGATTGATGATAACTTGAATTTTGATACAGCGATTTAGACTGCTCCTGTAGCTGGTGTGTGTATCACAGATACACTTTTAGTACAGTGTTTTCACAGTGTGGTATTGTTACTATTCCTAAAGGAAAAGATCACAGTACTTCTTCCACCGCTGGCGTTGGGTACACCGTACACTACACATGGATAAAAAGTACGGACTGTATCAAATAGTTCTTACATCTGAAAAATGGAGGTGAAGCAAGAAAAGGATATGAGGGAAGAAACAAACAGAGAGAGAGAGTGGAGACATGGGACTGTAGCAGGCAGCACATCTAGAAATAGCTTTTAAGTCTGCGGTATCAGTGACCCACTCCTGACATGCCAGCTGGTCAGGATTGACAAGGAACAACTGGCACCAAGAGAAAATAGCTTGGGCATGATGAGGTATCAAATAATAGGCATCCCTTGGAGAAGGTGCAGCTTTCAAAGCCTTGTCATAAGGAGCCATTATGCCTCCTCAATATGACATTTAATACGAATATGTTATTATGTTCGAACTCTCTTATAACCTTATACATAATATGTAAAGAGCTACATACAATATGACGTCCAATTTACTTGAGCCATATATTTTGACGTCAACAGTTGTGACACCTAGCAAGTTAGCTCGGTGTTAGCCCAGGGGGGAGCTACAATCAAGCGTCAAATACACTGACAATAACACTGACAATAGCCTGAATCGATTATGTATTACACCACTTGCTTGCGAGCTCGTGCGTCTGTTGCTCCGAGTTAAAATAAAGATCGATACAAAAGTGAAAAAGGTTCCGTGAGCGATGCTAGGTAGCTTAGCCGGCTAACTTCTGCTAGCATTGCTAGCACACCCTTAGCAGTTAATTGGCGTCCAGAGCCAAGTCGGAACAAGACGCCGGAGTCCACAAGACTTGAACTATAATACTGCGTCGTGTGAGAGGACTGTGGTGTTTATTGTTGAGTTAATAAGCAGGTGGTTTACCTTGTAATAAGCCCCGTTGGAGCCGCGGACCTCCACCGCCAGTTCTTCCATATTGGACACGCAAAGGATGCCGGGACGACAGGTGCTCCTTAAAGCATCACGAGGAAGTTCCTTCCTCACTGTACTTTTAATTTCATATGTTTATAATATTCATTGGGGCACTACCTGGCTGGCTCGTTCCATTCTGCAATACCCAACCAATTGAAAGAAGTATATTTCAAATTGTACATTATAGCCTATTTATCCTACCCATACATTCAGCTCAAAATGTGTAAACATTGACAAAAAATATGGTAATATTGTAAAAAATGTTAAAAATACAATTCAAAACTTATTTTATGAATATCAATAGCCTATTAAATAGCGTAATGGGGAATAAATAATTAAAGCATATTGTAACACTCAAACCAGTCAGTCTATTAAGATGGAAGCTAAGGATGTATAGCCTCAGGAAGGATATATTATGAAAACAAAAAACTGAAATTTAATCTATGAATTTTACCTCCACAAATCCAAGTTCTCTAGATCATCTATAGTCAATGTTTTAAAGGGAATGTGCACATACAGTAGACTAGAGTTTCAAGATTATTTTTTAACTTCATGCATTTCAAGAAAAAACTGAGAAAAAAGTCAAAATATCAAGAATAAAGTTGAAATACAATTACATGAATAAAGTCACCCCTTCCAAGCTTGTGTTTTTAATTGCTGAAATGACACAGTTTCCTGAGAACTACAATGTGTTTATGAGCTTAAAGAAAAATCAATTAGTAAAGCTGATTTAGAAGTACAGTTTCACCAATTCATTGACACTATGGCATTTTGTTTGATGTAGTCTCAAAAGGTCGACTTCACTGTTGAAAAGTCAATGTGTAGTGTATTCCCGACATTTTGACTTTCTACTAGAGTAGTAGAAAGTGAAAATGTCGGGAATACACTACAGTTCAACTTTATTCTAGACATTTCAACGTTTTTCCTGAAGTGCAAAATGAAAAATAAAAAAATCCTCCTCTCACCCCATGCAAACACTCTGTTTGAAGCTGCTCTGTCCTGATGAGAGTTCAGTGATTCGTTAGAATGATAAAAGCTGAATATCGGATAGGGGAGAACGGGGTAAGTAGGCACACTTTTTACTCTTGTGAGAAATGCTTATCACCTAAATATCTTTCAATAGTCATTCCTACATTAAATTGAAGCTTAAGGTGTTGGCTTGAAAAGTGTACCCCTCACTTTTTCTATCTTATTGTAATAAATAAGAAATGAATCATCAAAGACACCCTTACACATTGTGACAACCAAACCCATCAAGGGGTCGGTTGTCAAACACTATGGGGTTGTTTGTCACCATGTTATCTTAATGGGAATAATCTTAAAAATAAGGCAAGAAAGTAGAGTTAAATTTGAAAGTTTAATTGCATTGTCAAGTTGACAAATAGGCCTACAAAACTTACTGTAGCCTTGGCAGCTGGTCTAGTTTGGGATGCACTGGGTTGTTTTGATTTTGTTGCCCTTTTTTCTTTTGCATGCTAGCTGCCTTTTCCTGCTCTATTCTTTCCTTCTCTGGGGTGTCAGTGAGGATACAGCTTGACATTTTCTTTCGTTATTGGGTTCCTTTTCTGGCTGCAGCCTTGAGATAACATGTGACAACCAACCCCCCAAAAAATGTGACGACCAACCCCAACTTGAATTTCTTGCTAGCATCAAGGCCAACAACCATCTGACAACTAATTAGCTTGCTAACCACAATCTAAACTATAGTTTACCCTTCACACTTTGTATGGGTAACAAGTCTGTTGTTATGAGCCCATTGTGTAAAAGCCTAGAAGAAAAATACTGAGGAGCTAAATATTTTCAATTTGACATGAAAAACACAAACAGTCCTCTCACCTCAAATTCAGCAGTCTAACTCCAAGGAAGACTATGTAGGTGACCTCTGATCCCAATTCTGGATATTTAAATACCAAAATTTCACAGACAGCGCCTTCTGGTTCCGAGATATAACGATCGTGACAACCAACCCGGTTGACAAATTACCCCGTTCTCCCCTACATGACAACAAAAAAATGCTGGTTTGAACAAAACCGTCAACAATGTGACCGATTTTAAAGCAGTTCACAGGAGGGCAACCTTCTTCAAAACACTGAATTCTCCAGTCCACGTTTGAACACTTGGACCCACTCAAGCTGTTGAAGCTCTTTTTTGAAGCATTTCATTTAAACTTTCTAAACGGTGCATATAATAAAGACTCCCTGCACTTGTCCTTGTTTGAAAAAGGGCATTTTAATTTCTAACTGAAGGTTAAACCGGTTAACAATCAGAGCAAAAACTAGCGTAAATTTGCTTTATCTCTATTATTCTGTTCTGCGGAGGAGTAACAAGTAGGCATACAAACATTTCAGCTGATGCCCTCCTTGGTGGAGGCTAAAGTAACACAATACAAGCTACTTGGGCCTACTGTTTGCTCCATGATGCTATGGCCTATTTTTGTTGTTTATTTTTTTAATTAATTGCTGGAAGTAAAATTAAATGAGTGGTAATATACAATATAGCCTAATTAAAACAGTTACAGGTAGAGTTTGACAGATTTAAGATAATATGTCTAAATCGGTTAAAGGATATGAAGGTTTTCATTTTAATTTGTTAGAATATGAAGTTAGATGTAAGATTGATCATCATTATCAGAGGAGAAAATGCGGTACAGTATACAAAGCAACCATCAAATGTTGTTTTTTTAACCAACACTTTACTGAAGATACTTTTGGTGAATGGCCTTTGATTCCATCATCATCACCACCACAAGTAATCATAGCTATAAGAGTTTGGGTGGTATGTTTAGCCACCAGTTTTGTTGTGAGCTGCTTAAGGATACACATACAGTAGACCTAATATTCAGAGTGTGGTGATGAGTCAAACATATGAACATGCACTGGCTCATGTTTTACAAACAACCACTGTGACACCTAGTGGCCAACAGTTCATCTCCTGGGAACTGTAACTCCTGTTCATCTGATATTTATCCTGATTTAGCACCACCATGAGACTGCAGCCAAGATACGCTACAACGCTGAATGATCAAATAAAAACAACAATGGGGCATATAGCAATGTCAAATCAAGCCAAACATAGCTTAACAAATACAGACAATTGTACACTGTTATTAGTCATTTATTATAGAAGGTATAATATGAGAAGTCAGTGTTGAGCTAAAGACAAAATTACCTGCCAAGTCAAACTCATTTCGGTAAAGTAAGAAGCAATTTATATATTGTAAAAAGCAACTGAACTTTCTAGGTAGTTTACATTATTCCCTGAAGCTTTTACATGCAACAGGTATGATAGTAGATACACTTTTTGAGATATTTTTGTAATAATATTTTGCTAAAAATAAGACAACAACAAATGATGTGTTCATGTTTTTTAATCATTTGCAGCACAGTAGCCAAACATTAACAAGAAACGTGCCATCATAATACTGAATAACTATATGGACAAGCAAGTAATAAAAGCAAAGAAAAAGAGAGGGTCTGTGGATATTAACACTTTTTGAAATGTGAAAGAACATTTGAAATCAAGCTGTAGTAGGCTCATACAATTCATGAAGAAGAACAGTATAGAGATAGAAAGAAAATGCATACAAATGACATAATCTCTGTTGGATGACTCTTTACAGCATCTCATTTAAATTTGGACCAGAAAGTACATGCTTGCTACTGTGTGTAATGCAAATTAATATAACAGATTTTCAGGTGCACGTTTAGTCTCATTTCCAACAATCCCTGCAGATTCCTTGTCTGTATTATTAAAATAAAGACACATAGAGATTACACAATACATGCAATACAAAATGCACAGTCCAATAATAAGCCAATGCATGCAAAAAGCTTGAAAACAGGCAGAGAAAATGGCTTAAAAGTGTAATAAAGATGAACTATTACGCAGCAAAATATAAAAAATATATATTTAGGGATGTTTCTTTTGATGTGTTCTGAAAATGTGATGCAGGCAGAGATGAAGACAGCGTGCTGTCCCATATAGTTTTTGCAATGTGTGTGATTCAGTGTGTGTGTGTGTGTGTGCAGCTCTGTGGGGAAAGATATTCTGCTTGGTCTGAAGACATTACCACAGACCCTCACAGTCTGCCTGATAGTCTGTTCTCACGTTCTGATTTAAACCAGTTTACCAATTCCATTATGCTAAGCCCGAACACTGGTTGGGAAATGATGAACGATTATGTGAAACACATAATCTCCCTGCTGCACCATCATTGCAATATGACAGCCAAATTTCATTCATCCTATCCAATTTCTTCCTTATTTAAGGAAAGAAAATTACTGGTCCCAGTAATCAGATATGTAGCGAGGCTGTGTGCAAGAGTTAAGCCCACTCCCATTAGGCTTTCTGCCTTGCTCCGGCTATAGACCAACACACGCAGAAGCACAGACACACATACACACACACAGAAAGACAGATACACATGTACCACATTTCTGACCCTCCTAATATGAAAAGCATCCCCTTTTTCACCCATTTCAAGGACTGTTATTTGGCCTTGATATATATTCTCTACAACATCATCCGTTAGCGATGCCAGTTTGAAACACAGTGTCCCTTAAGTGGTTTAGAGAGCTGCAGACAGGCAGACAGGCAGGAAGGCATACACACACATACATCACATTTCAAAGTCTCTCCTCCTCTCCTCTCTTCCGAACAAGGCCTGCACAAATGTTTCTTTTCCAAACAACAACATAATTTTTTTAAATTAGGCTAAATTAGATAAGAATGCCATTTTGTCTTTTCTTCTGTGATTATCCTTAACAAAAAATATATAATGATGACACATTATTGTTGGCTGAAATGCATTCCTTGTCTACCTCTCTTTTCTTTCTATCTCTATGGACTAAAATCACCAGTGAGCCGCTATATTGAAAACACCATGTCACTTATTGCTAATACACTCTGAATATCATAGGCTCCGGTGTTCACAAACAGAGGGAGATGTATTGAGCCTATGACTGTTTGTTCTCCCCTCCGCACATGTCCAATTTTTCTCTCCAATCGGGAATGCATTATAGGTGTAATTGAAAATTAGTAGTACATCTTTCCATTTTTCTTTCATTTTTTTCCGGGGGGTAATTTATCAGGCTTCATTGTTCCTGTGTGACACCTCCAGGGCCTGTTTCTAACGAGGGAGCCTGGAGCACCGAGAGGCTTTCTGCCTGCCCCGCCGTGCTTTCTCTGCTTTGTCACTAATTGTGGCCTCCCCTCCGCTGAATTGCGATTCGGGTAAAAGAGCTTGTTGGCTCGATGCAATGAAGCTGCCGGTGACGCTCTCGCCATTATCAAAGATACTCTTGATCTTTTCAAAAGCAGGAAATAGATTTTTTTTCTTCTCCCAAGCCCTTGTTCAATCACACAGGGGGTTGGAAGAGGATGGGGTGGGAGGGTACGGGGGGGGGAGAAAAAGTAATTTGCAATGCGTCCATTAGTTCTTCATTAAAGCAAGATTAAATTGCACCTCAAATCACATCTGCCTTTTTCTAGAGTAAAGGGTGACAGTTTTAGGGCCAAAACTAATTACTAGTGCCAATGAATGAGAGAGGAAAACAGGGCTGTTTTTACATGAGATAGTGTGGCCTGTCATTATATTCAGACTAATTCCACTCTGCCGGCTCTCTTAATGAGACCAGAACGTCCTCACATCTCTCTCCCTCTCTGTATCTGTAACTGCGCGTTCTAAATGTATAATTTTGATAGCACTTGGAGTTTGCATTAATTAATTTTTCTGAGAGTGCTGCTACAAGTGCCAAATGTATGATGTTCTGAATTATCATTTAGAGAGAAAAAAACAGACAGACATAAAGACCGACAGGGGCCAAGAGAGAGACACACAGACAGCTGCTGAAACAGTGAAAGAGGAGAATAAAACTGAGACAAACTTCATTTCAGTTCTCCTTTATTTGCTAGTTATGAGATGCCATGTCACTGTGAATCCCGTTACTGTACTTTTCATTTGCTGTGTCTTGAATGTGCTTCCTCTGTGTGTAAGTTATTGTTTTACAGCATCATCCGGTTGGCAACAAGATTAAAATTCAGTCAGTGATATTTAATGTCAGATTCAACCAGAAGAACTTGATGTGTGATTGTTTACCTTATTTAAGAACGCTGTTTTTGTACACTATAGGTGGTGAAAGCCACATTCAGGGAATAGTGTTGTGTTCAGTTTTGCCCGTTTGAAAAAAAACTGAGCCGAAACAATTTCAAACTGCTGTAATTTGAATTGAACCAAAACAACTAGTTGATTGATCTGAACATTAACGGAGCCTTTTCCTATTGTTTGAGTCAATTGTCATTAAAAAATGGAATATACATTCTCTACTTTTAGCTTCTCAAATGTAAAGAATCATTTTGACAATTTTTATGCCATTTTTTGGGCTGTTGGATGGACAAACCCAGACACATGTATACATCACCTTGGGCTAACACTGTGATCGGCTTTATTCTCTGTTGCTTTTTGCTTGTTTGTTTCTTTAAAGTTGTCATGCAGCTCTAATACAATGACAATTACAGTATATCCATCATGAAGACCAGCTATTAAAAGATGCAAACCTGAGCACAACAGTCCTCTGACTCTCAATAAACATCCACCCTCTACAGTCACTCATGTCAGTTTCAATGTTACCCTGTTGGAACTCTTCTGTATTGATTGTAGTTACATTGAAAGAGGCATTGAGAGCATCGTTGGAGGCACATTCAAACAACACCATTAATGACTAGTACGGCTACACAATCAGCTTCATAAGTTATGTTTTCATGTGAAGTAAATTACCTGTTTGCTTTTTTTTTGTCATTGCTAAACTTTCTTGTATTTATTATATGGTATTTATTATATTTTCAGTATGTTACCACCAGCAACCTTGACCACTCTTATAAATGTACTGAAGTTTGAAAGTTCCTGTTGCAGTGTGCATCATCATTTTGGCCTTTTTCCGAATGCAGCCACATTAGCCTATCATCTGCTTGCTAAGAGGCAAAGTACCATTGCACTTTTCCATTTGCAAACGACCCTGTTTTTCTTAACTGATGGGAAGAATTTGCATGTGCAGTAATGCAAAAGGCCCAGCTCCTTACCCCTCTGCCTGGATCGACAGACGCTCTTCTCCTCCTCCTGCGCTGGAGGTTGAGGGTGGTTAGATTAGTCTTAGAGCTGAGAGCAGCCAAGTCTCACAAACAGGATTTAGCATGTTGTCTAACAGTGGCAGCCCTGCCTGGGATCACATGGTGCTGATGAGCCCGCCGAGCGTAACATGCTTATGGCAGATCCACTGCGATTTACAGAGACAGGAGAAGTGCAGAGTACACCAACTTAACATGAGTGCATTTGTTAACAGTGCACAAAGTTGAGATGTTGGCATCTTTAAATGAGTCAACAATGTTGCGAGGCTTTACCTCCGCGCTGTGTATAAATCTCTTAATGCACATTACAGGCTTTTCAGAGTTGCCAGCTGATTAGCCCTCTCAAGACGATTTCTGCCATCCTTAAAATATAATATTTTTTTTTACATGCAGTGCATTTTTTTCTCCTCACAAGGTAGCAAACCTCCTTTCCTTGCAGAAAAATATATATGCACTAGCACTAATTTTTTAAGCAGAGGAATCACCCCACTGGTTTCTGCTGAAGTGAGATTTGGGTGCAGAGTCCGCGGTGGTTCCAGAAATTCAAACCTCATACCATTCCAGGCTGGGCTTATCCTAAGCTTGTTAGTATGTGTGATGCCGGGACCGATAGGGACCTCTACATTACCATAACGCTGCTGAATTAACTATGATCTTCCACTGCACCGGGAGAAAAACTGGCCCACTGAAGTTTTGCAATATGCTGCGCAGGATATTATGATAACATGCTATAATAAATGTTTATAATCTACTTAGTGGAGGAGCAGGGTTCAAATATGTTTCTATATTAGGTTTATTAATGCTCCCACAGATTTTCTGTTCCACCGTCAGAATGAGCCAGTGAAATATGCACACTTAACCAGAAATGGGAAAAATAAAAGGTGAGTGAATTAAAGTGGAGATTGTGAAGCGACACGTTACACAACACAGAGAGAGAGAGAGACAAGTGCTGCAATTTGAATGTAGTCGATGCAGCAGCAAACACAACCATCGAGGACACTGAGGACATGTCCTCGGTATTGTCTCTTAGGATTTGGGTTTTTAGAACTAACTCAAGAGTTTACGTTCTGGTTTTTTTCATCATTTACAAATTATGAGATTTTTAAAGCTTGTATTTTGAGTCAATATTCAAAAGCTGTTTTTGGGTAGTTAAAAAAACTAAAAATATATCCATAATTAGCATTTTGTAGAAATAGCAGGGTGTTGCAATTTGCTAGAACAATGAAATAGACAAAACATTTTGGGTTATGATGATTTGTTGGTCAGACGCTCAAGAGATGCTGGCCATGGTTGGGCTTCTTTAGATAGAGCCAGGCTAGTTATTCCCCCCCGTTTCAAGTCTTTATGCTAAGCTAAATGGCTAAGCATGTGGATAAGAGTGGTATCAAAGTTCTCGTCTAACTCTCAGTGTGCAGAGTGCATAACCATATTTCCTAAAATGTCAAACTATAGGTTTCAGAATCAAATAATTGGACTGTTCTTTTGCCTCATTTTAAATATGCAATTCCTATAACACAACAAAGGAGTCTTACTCCAGCTAAATACCACTGTTCTGACTGTATATAAATGAATAATCAATCATTGCAGGAGCCAGAAGTGCTCTTCCCTGACCTGCCCTGTTAATCTGACTGCTGGGTGAGTGTTTCTGTAGAAATATCATAAGGCCTGTACACATTCAAGACGCATTAGACGATGCATTCCTAAAGTATCCTTATTATACTGCTCGTCTTATTTTGATAAACAGTAATTTGGTGTCACGGAGGGCAGTGAGGAATGAATGGGACTTGTCTGTCTATCTCTCTCTCTGCCACTCACACCATTTGTCTGTTCGGGTTAAGACTCCCCACTCTCTCACTGTCTCTTTCTCTGTGTTGACACATATACATATCACACACCAGGATTAGCATGACGGTGACTGTAACAAACCTCTCTTATGAAAAAAATAAGAAGAAGAAAGAATGGTGGGGGAAAGCACCCTATTCTATAGTGGAGGTGCCCAGCCAGAAAATAGCATACTTAGACAACAATGGCGTGGTAAGTACCTTAGCAAGGATCAGCGCTGGCAGAGTGAAACACATTACAAAACAATGGCTGACTGCCTGCCTGCTTGGCTGGTTGGATGGCTGTCAGGAGCCGTGGGGCTGCCATGCTGTTATTTGTCAGGGGAGAGAAAGGGAGACAGAGACACACATCATCATCTCGCTCCTCATCGCCCCATAACGGCGACTCTAATCCCGCCAGTAGACCGATCTCCCATGATCCCCCTATGCAATGAGTGGCTTGTGATGTTGTTCCACTACATGACAACAATGTGGACGTGTGGATGCACACATGACAGGAGGGGTTATAAAAGTGTCAATCAGATGGCTTTATGATAACTGCAAATTTAAGTTTAAGAACAGATAGATAATGCTCACAAGAACCAGAAAAACAGATGATTAATAAAAATTATGTCAGTTAGTCTTCAGCTATTCTGATTGCAAATTCCTATATTCAGTCAATATAAAACATATTTAATGTTTTATCGCAAAGATTTTCTGTATTTTATATCTCTGTAAACTGACTATTTGGGAGTTTGGGATCTAAACAAGACTCTGGACCCATGGGAGGAACTGATGTCTTACATTTCATAAGCCCAAAAAAGCAATCAGTTAATTGAGATATCAAAATAATCTCTCCTTGAAGCCTGAATAAATATGATATAAGAGTAAAACATGTCCAGTATCTTCATAAAAATGAGAGCAACAGTAAGACTAATAACATATTTCCGTGGGTTTTGAGGCCAGAATTGGATAAATTAGAAACGGCTCAAATCGTGCTTTAACAAAAAAAAAAAAAAAAAAAAAAAAAAGATTAACGGTCGAAACAAATTAAAAAGCAAAATCATAATTTGAGGAAAAAAAGACAAATAATCCTGCTGTTGAATTATTCTAAAATAACACAGAGATTATCCAGCAATTATTAACCTCCAATATCATGCGTTTAAAATTACACATTTACATTCCAATATTTTGATAGGATCTAAATCAGGAAGTCAAATATATTCCAGTTTTATTATTGGGCCAAAAATGAGCAGATATTGTTTAATGCAAGTTAAAAGAGGGAACGGGGCTTCTGTAAGTAGAGAGGGGCGTTACTAATGATATAAGAGCAAATGTTGAAGCATCTCCTGGAAATCTGGCAGAAATCCTAATGTCGCTCCTGTCCCCCCTTTTAATGCAAACCAAATGAGCCTGCAATGTAATAAGAAGCTTCCCAGAATTAGTTTCCGTTTGCAGAAAATTGCGAGAGAAAAAAACCCTAGTACTTTTATCTATGAATTTCACTCCAGCATAAGCGGAGGGGGGGAGAAAAGGCAGACCCTCCTCCGACATTATTTGGATGACGTTCCATCAGTAGCAGCAGCAAGAAATAACATTGTGCAAATTCTATGCATGTTAATGATAAATAGGAATCCACCTGCTCACAGATAAAATGAGTTTAATTTCCCCCCCCCCTCCCCTCCACCCACGCCCATGTGCCTGCCTGGCCTTTTAGAAATTACTTATGCACAGCTATTATTAAAATAGGGCCAGAGCAAATGAGAAAGAAACGCTATCTCTGGAGAGAGTGGCTGGGTTTAGACTGCTGCTGCTGCCAGGACTCTCCGCTTCTCACAGTCAGCGATTCTCCCTCACACACACACACACACACACACACACATGCAAAGACACACACAAACCATGCAAACACACACACACACACACACACACAGACGTGTGTTTAAAGCTTCTCCTCACCTCCTCTCAAGCCCTGTCTGGTGGCAGCTCTGACCCTGTGTTTACTAAATTAACCCAAATCCTTTTTTTGGAGGGGAGTTTTGAAGTGTAATGGAATTTTGCAAGCTTTGTGAGAACATCTATTTGTGTGTGTCTATCTGTATGTATGTATGTGTGTGCGTGTTTTTTTGTGTGTGTGCTAATATGCATTTTGTGTTCCAGTGTGGGAGGATGCATGTGTGTGAGTGTGTGTGTTCCAGCATACATATATTTGTACATTTTGGGCGTGCGGGCCTGCTTCGTATCCAAGAGTAAATTTGTTGTCGGGAGACAATGTGCTTGTCTCTGCATCTTCAGAGCAGCTGAGGATGTAACAATTGAATGCTGAAGGCTCGGAAAATATCAGTCATAAGTGGTGACTGGAATATTTATCATTGCAAGGCTAAAAGGGAAAGTGTGGGGGGGAGCAAAAATTGGGAAAGCAAATGGATAGAACGTATGCCAGGCGTACAAAAAGGTCAACAGTTTTAATAAATAAAAATATAGGTCAGAGCAGGAGTGTTTTTGCACACATGGTGCTGTATATTCTGTGCCACCTCTGGCCACATTAGCAAATCAACAGATTCCTCTCATCGCTCACTTTGGCCTTGAACACTTCGACAACATTCATCCTTTTCATCAACACAATCTGAAGGATGTTCTGATGGCTGGCTGCACTGCCTCTCTCCAAGCTGAACTCCTGCCTCTTCACTGTCTCAACTCAATAATGAGTGGAGCAGGGGGATGAAAAGACAACATCCAAACTGGAACTCATTAGGTGAAAGTAAGAAAAAAAATCGAAGTCGAGACTGAATTGAACACTCCAAGGTGACATTGTGACATTGTATGAAATTAAAAACTGTCTGGCTGCTCGGTAGGACAACAGAGAGTGTTCACATGTGCACAGTGCACATTTCATATTCAAGGTGGAGAATATTCTGGAGAATGCTTGTTGTCAAAACCACTTTTTGTCTAAATCTGTGAATATCTCCTCATGATCCGCTACAAGTGCGTACTGTGTGCGCACTGAAAAACATCCAGTGTTAATACGCAGCCTAGGCTCTGTTAACGGGCATGTTGTTAGCCATGGTGGGCCCCTTTTGTTTACATAACCGTTTACAGAGCCTAGAATGTGTATAACGTCAGATTTTTTCTTTCAGCCCACACACAGTATGACGGGTAGCAGATCGTGAGGAGATATTCCCTGGTTTTGAAAAAAAGTGATTTTGACAACAAGCGTTCTCCAGAATCCCTGACTTCACCTTTAAAGCACAGTACTTTAATGGCAAAGTATGTTTAACCACACAGGCCTATTTGGAGATGAAATGAAAGACACATTACACAATTCTGCTGGGCGGAATAACTCAAGAGGATACACTGATGATGTTTGCATTTTGTCTCGGGGGCATCCTGCTGTGTGTGTGCTTCCTAATGACGGCTCCATGGGAAGGAAAATGGCCCCTGGGGGGGAGTTAAGACACTCATAAATAAGGGTTCACTCTCCATTGCATGCACTCTCAGGGCAGCAATTATGTCAAAACAGTGTTTCTGGTTGCAACTAACGAATATATTTCTGTCCTGTTGAAATGGGGACCTCCTATGCTTGACAGGTTTTCTTTATGTGCTAGGGCTGAAGTTCAAAATTACTATGCTGCTTTGTGATGATGTCACTAAATGATGTTTCTAAATGATATACTATAGTTTACAAATACTGTGGTTATTATTATTATTATAGAGACCCTGGAGACGTGCTTTTGTGTTGACACACTTCATCATTTGATGGCTGAAGCGTTTAGTTTAAGAAGGAATGATGTATGTAGAAACACCTATATTCTGTATGGACACTGTTCGGATTAGTATTTAACTCTGTAGAGTTGATTAAATGCAAGAGCAAATCAGTTTGACTTTTGTTTGAATTCATACATCAAAATCTTGGGGAAATATAAATGAAGTTCATTTGAAAGGCCTTTCAACTTCCGGCTTGCCGAGGGTTAAGAGCTATTTACCGTGAGCAGCGGAGAACTCAGATTCACAGCCTTAAAAATCTCTGAAAATCTTTGGAGATGTCCAAAAAAGGAAAAAACATTGATAAGGGAAAGGAGGAAGACAAAGATTATGCGGAAGAATTGAAAAAACAGTTGGCAGACTTGATGAGAGAAATGAAAAGTGAGAGGGAGACGGAGCGAGCACTGCTGAAAGCAGAGCTGGCTGGGATTATGGACGAATGGATTGGGCGTTTTGATGCAAAAATTAAAGAAAAAATTGCTGCTGGTCTGAAGCCAATGTTGCTCGAATTAAAGGAACTTCAAGCCGTGAATGTGAAGAAAGATCAGCTCTTGAAAGAGCTTGGAGATAAAATTGATGACCAAGATCAACAAGCAAAAAACAGAGATGTGATACTAACTGGTTTGGAAATTAAACCAAGGTCGTATGTAGCTGCCGTGAGTGGAGAAGAAGAGGGCGATACAAGGAATGTGTCGGTGGAAAACCAGGTTGAAAGGTTCCTGAGAAGCAAAGGCATTAGTCTGAATCTGGAGAACGTGGAGTCTTGTTTTCTTCTCCCTAAGGGAAAATTCGCCAAAAAGCGTGCTGTTATTCTCAAATTTGTGAGTAGAAAGCATAAGATAAATTTGCTCAGTCAAGGCAAGAAGCTTAAAGGTGAACAAATTGGAATGAGTGAAAACTTAACCAAGAGAAATGCTAATCTGGCCTACCAAGCGAGAGGGTTAAAAAAATGTGGACGGGTCCAACAAACATGGACAAGAGATGGAAGAATCCTCATCAAATCGAATGGAGCTACACCCGAAGAAGCTAAAATTGTGCAAATCAGAACGGAGGAGGATCTGGTTCAATTCCGGAGGGAAGAGGACCTGATCAACCCAAGCAGCAAGAATGAGCAACATACCTGATGGGATAAATTATCATGAAAGTCTGGAGTTATTAGCTAATCTTTACGAGGAACCTAGATTATCAGACCCAAATGACATTATTACATTATTACAAATGACATTATAGCATGGACAATTTGAATTAAAGATGGCATGGTCTTTGAATTAAAGGGATTTAAACTGGTTTGTGTCATAATATAAGGTTTGAAATTGTAAATACAATGTGCTCTGCTATTGATAACCTAATGGAATGTGTGACTATTGAAATTTAAATGAAAGATACATGTTAATTATCAGCTGTGTGTTCAGAACACCCGAGTTAAAATTGGAAGACTTTCTCTGACTGAAGAATTTGTAAATACACTGCATGTTATGGGACTGTAGTCAAGGTCAGCAGACACACTGACTGTTTTGAATACTTTTGCAGAGGTGTTTAGGCTACTAGAGAAGAATTGGACAAGGCCATATCTGCATTGTCACAGGGAGAGAGGAAAATAGAGACCTAAAATGATTTGTGTATTAGAATGAATCTTCTTAAAAAAAAAAGAAAAAAAAATGTGTTCTAACTGTAGTATCTGTGTATCTGAATCTTATGGCAGTGGGGGCGGGACTCGATAAGCCTTTGGCTTCTCCTGCTACCCTTCGGACGATAACACAAAGTAATATGTATGAATATGCAATGAGAAAATTATGTATTATGTGTAATTGTCCGGAAGAATAATAATAAATAAAAAAAAAAATTATTTGTGGTTATTGTTAATCCAAAAAGGGATGATAAAGTCAACATATCTGAAATCAAATGATTGGGTTTATACATCTCACTGCACCCCCACCCTCTATGAATCTTTGACAGGCCAGCAGAAAAAGATTATTGCCCATATGCTTTATATTATATCAAAAATATACGCCAGTTTTGAGATGTATAGGCTATGTATTAACACTTGATTTTCCAGATACATAAAGCGGATTGTAAGGAGATATTCACACATTTTCACAAAAAGTGAATTGACAACAAGCATTCTCCAGAATCGCTGACACCACCTTTAAGTGCATTCCCCAGATTATACTCACATTCATTAAACAGTGTGGTAGCTGAACCCCAGGATGAGCTGACACCCCAAGACCCCCTACAGCCCACTTCTAGAGGACTACAGAAATAAATTCAAAAATGTGTCTCCACGTACAAGAACTTTAGGCCCCTGTGCCGTGTTGTGCCAGCGCTGAGAGACGAGGGCCAGTGACAGCGACGGGGCGAGAGTGTGACTGAATGGCAGCAGAGGAACGTACATCTTTAAATTCCTCATTATCCACTAACACACAAGACGCCACGTCTGCTCCTATTCCATTACTTACTCCATCCGTATTGTCATGCTCAGAGAATTCAATGTAGAACCTTTTATTGTAGAAAATGAAAAAATGTCATTTTCTCCCGTTCTCTCTTCCCTATCCTCACACTAATTTAAAATGTCTCATCTCCTTTCTGCTTGTTCAACAGTGTGATTGCCTCAGTGCAGAAGAAAGAGGCCTAAGAGGAGGAATCCCCCTCTCTTTGTGAACAGGAGTCCAGGTGGGAGCAGAGGAGGAGGAGGAGAATGGAACGGGGTGATTTTGTGAAGGTGAGAATCTGCAGCTTCATCAGAGTCGGTCAAGCAGGACAGCTGCTGCTGCCGCCACCGCTGACCTGCCCAGCTATTGGAGAGACCCACACACCTTCAAGGACTAAAGGTCTTCTTATGTGTCATTCTTTCTTTTCTACTTTTTCACTCTCAGCTTATTGCGACAGCAGCAGGGTTGGGTTGGGACTTAACCTCTCAGAGAAATAAAGTCTTTCAGGTCTGCAGAAATAGAACAGTGGCCAGTGGCACCCTACAGTGTACATGAACATGTGTTTATGTGCATGGCTAAATGAGATAATGTGTTATCTAAAGGACGAGGCATGGAGGAAACACTAAGACAACTGTGGGGGAAAAAAGCAACAAAATAAAAATGTATGGTTTTACTTCAGAAAAGTCTGACTGTAACTTATACTGATAACACACTATGATATATAAGAAACACATCCATCACTAACATCAATATGATCAATAAAGTTGCTAAATTGTAATGCATGCTGATTCATCCCCAATAAATTTAAGCAAAACTATCAGAGTTTTGTTTTGTGCATTTTCACCATTTTGATTCTGATAAAAAATTAAAAATGCTTACCTACATATAATCCTTTTTTTAAATTAATTCTAATAGCAAACATTTTCTGGTTGTAAACTAAGAATCTTTGATCTGAATATGTAACTTTTGGATCTGAGAAATTGTGTTGGGTGTTTTTAACATTTTACTGAAGAAAAGAAAAACATATATTGATCAATTAAGAAAATAATTATTCATGGCAGCCTTAGTGGATTGATCTACTATCATGTTCTTATTATGTTATTATTATATTTGTTTTTTATGATAGTTGATTTAGTTTTTTGAACACTGCCCTGTAAGGTGACCTTGAGTGCTATGAAAGGCACCCTCAAATAAAATGAATTATTATTATTATTATTATTATTATGTCTGGTGGTACATTGGCTTTTTTGTGTCAACAACTTGTTTGTGTCAACACCTACTTCCACTAATTGAATTTTAGATTTGCGGTTATGTTTGTAAAGTGCCTTACAAAACTTTCAAAAATGTCCAGTAACTGCCCTGCTCACAAACAACACACAGGCTGCAACTTATAATGTTTTTATGAAAAAGAGTGTTGTTTCAGATTAACACACATGTGGATCTGAATATAAACACATATATTAATATAAAAAACACTTTTCTTACTTAATTAGAGGTAGGCAGCTTCATCAGTTTGAATGGAGATGTCTACTGTGTCTACTGTATCCTTTTCTTAAAAAAATCCACCTCAGGAGTAGTGTCGCACTGCCCTCCGGTGGAGAGCTGCAGAAATGATCGGGTTTCATCTTTTGTCTTGATATTTGAAAAACATGTTGGTCAGAGGAGTTGTATATTTTTTTATAGGACATACAGAAGTGACATTCGGACTTTGATGTTTAAATAAATCTCTGCTGTTGCATCATCAAAGACCCTCTGATGCATACATCATGTTACAAATAGTTTAAAAGAGATAATACAGAGCTTACACTGCATTTATTTTGCGAAACACACATCTCTGCATATTTGTAACCAGTAAAATAAATGTACTTACTCCTGCTAGTGATATTTTCCTCACTGCTGCAAACGGAAAAGTGACGACAGTTTGCTTTTACCATAAGAAAATAAGTAATTGGAATTAATGTACTGTATATAGATCTTAATGAACAGAAAATGACTGACATTATCAGATTTCACTGTATTGTCCATTTCTTTCTGTGTTTCCTCTCCTGTTTTTATTGTAGCCTATGCAGTGTTTGACAACTATAATTGAAAGTGTGGAACTGCCTATGCTATCCATATACCAGTCATTTTAAGGCAACCAGGATAATCCATGTGCTCAGTGATGCGTCTTGCTCAATGCTCGGGACCCAAAACTCCTCCGATGGCTCTTTATAGAACTAATGATGACCCAGAGAGAGAGAGAGCGAGAGAGCGAGAGAGCGAGAGAGAGAGAGAGAGAGAGAGAGAGAGAGAGAGAGAGAGAGAGAGAGAGAGAGAGAGAGAGAGAGAGAGAGAGAGAGAGAGGCTGCAGTGCCTCCTATATTCAGTATTTATAAAGATTAAGATGTCAGGCACCTTCTGAGACATAACGCACAAGATCAGGAGTGTGTGTGTACAGTATTAGATGAAGAGGCTTCTTTACTGCCTGTATATTAGTGCCTAATCTGCCCTAACAAGATAGACTGGGACATGTAGCCTCTCCGCTGATGATGGAACCAGTAATGATGGAGGAGGAAAGCAAGAGGGTTGGCAGCTAAGCCTGGAGTAAGCTACTTTGGCACGGGGCGACGCACGGCTGGTCGCACAGCCACTGGAGTGTGTGTGAGTGTGTGTGTGTCCAGTTATTGAATCAAATATGTGACTCCAAGTAGCTTAAAGCACCAATAAGCCATAATGCCACGCTAAGTTTAAAATGTAAAGTTGAAGGTTGAGAGACAGGAATTTGTCAACATGTGTTTTCAGGCAGACACATTTGACCGACTACTCTGCCCTCTGCAGCAGGAGAAACATCACTAAGATCATCCACTTCCACAAATCTATAGTCGATAGCAAATTATGAGATTTTATAATTGATTTTTTGTTGACCTTCAGCCATTTCCTTTTAGACAATTTACTTAAAAAGGTGCCAGGAGGAACTTTTAAATATTTCTGAAATATGATCATATATTACATGTTACAGAAAACAAGACCATCAGTGCAACAAAATTCTATTTTTATATAGTTGTCACCCAGGAACAACAGCTGGAGTAGTAAAAACACTACCGCTTTTGTCCAAAGATTAACACAAACTGAACATTTCTCAGAGCACCTTTTAACATCGAGACAAATAAGCACATTGGTTTTCTTCAGTTCCAAAATGACCCCTTACTTTGACTAAATTCAAAATACCAGCACAACTTTTGTTAATTTATTGTTATCACTTACGTAACCAAATAAGCTGGTTTGAAATGATGTATACATTTTTAAGTACTTATCTCCAGTTCCAGTGAGTGATTGATAGTGACTCAAAGGAAATATAGTTCAAGCTCTACATTATCTAGGTTCAACTAGTTCAAGCATTTGTTTTGCATCAGAGGGCCTTGGATGATGTACACGCAGAGGTTTATTTGAACATCATAGAAAGAATCTCAGTTCTGTTAGTTAGAATGTATTCACCTCATCTGACCCATGAGTGAGTAAATGTTAATCAGATATGAAGCATTATAAAAGGAAGACACCTGATCAGTTCTGCTGCTCTCCACTGGAGGGCAGTGTGTGTCTTTGAAAATGCTAACTCCTGATATCAATCATAAGGACTTAAAAGGAACAGAATGTTGTTTTCACACTTGAAATGCTTTATTGATTCAAACCAGTTTTACTACAGGAGGAAATGGGTTGGTACACAACTGGAGCACATGTATTGTTTCAAGCTTGAACAAGTGTTGCAGTACTAACAGGAAGAATGCACAAAATGGCACAAGGCAGTAAACATAAGGCATCACCTTTCTTCAGCAGAAACAAGTCTTTAGGTTATTTTTTTAATGATAGTGTAAAATGCATTTTTCTTGAAATCAGCAGTAACAATAACATGTTATCACGTTATTGGGGTTTAAAATTATAGTTTCCGCACATTGAGAGGAACATTTTAATACATTTTGACCAGCCATTATCCAGCATTTATTACTACTTCTACTGAAGAATAAGACATTTTTAAAGTAAAAGGACTTTTCTCTGACACTGAAGGGGACAACAACTTAGGACATTCATCCATCAACACATTTGGCTCTTGCTATAGCAGTGTTATCTTGAAGTCCAGGCCAGAATGAATAAATTCATGGTACACACAGTCTCGTTTCACTAGTATTGGGCACATTCTGAGCATTTTGGTTACAAAGTTATCATTTGGGCCTGACGCCGCCTTTCTCCTTCTCAAACTTGGCAATCTGATTGAAAATACTCAGCAGGTCACAGGGGAGGGCTTTCCTAGGCCCCGCTCCTGCCCCTTGGGTCAAACCGCTCTGGTTGTTTCGATTCCCAGCCACTTCTGATCTTTTTCCTCCATCTGACTTGCTGCTCGCTTCCTCTACTACCCCCTTCCTACCGTCCTTCTCTCTTTTTGCCTCTTCTACCATTCCCTCCCTTCCTCTGTTGTCATACCTACCACCGTCGAGGGAGTTCCTCTTGGAAGAGTTGTGCCTTATCCTACTGTCCAACAGTTTGGACGTGGAGCTCGAATTCATGGATTTCCGCGAATACCCGGACTCTGCGGACGAACAGGATATTTTTCTCTTTCTGTTCTCGTCTAAGCTAGCCCTCCTCTTGGAGTCGCTGCTGTCTCGTCTGTCTTTCCCTCCCTCTGTGCCCTTATCCTTCCTCTCCTCCCTTTTCGGGCTTCTACTCACGCTGTTTTTCCCACCCCTTGCCCCGCTCTCCTCTCTGTCCCTTCCCCTCCTATTTCTACGCGAGGAGTCGGACTCCTCTTCATCGTCATTGTCTGAAGCGGCCGACAGAGAATACAGTTGAGAGATCCTTCTATCTTCCACTTCCTTCTCCTCATCCCTCTCTCCAAAATCCGCTGGCGCCCCCTTCTGGTTGAGGAAGGTGGCGGAGGTGTTGGCGGGATACCACTCTACCTCCTCCTCCTCCTCTCTCTCCCTCCGGTCTCTCTCGCTCTTACCCTCGTCACTCCGTCGGCTCTCCCTGGAGGAGATCCTGCGATGGCGCTTACCGCTACTTCCTCGTTCTGACCTCCTTCTCCTCTTCTTCTTCTTCTTTTTGTTGGACTTCCTGCGCGCTGAAGAAGACGACGCAGAAGAAGAAGAGTTCCTGGAGGAAGTGGAGACCGATGAAGAGGAAGAGGAGGATCTCTTCCGTTTTTTCTTCATCCTGTAGAAAAGACAAGATTAGCTGAAAAACTTATTCTGATTTAACAGCGGACGCTTTGAAGCTATAAGGTGACCCGCATCCCCTTATCTGCATTTACCTGCTATACCTTTAAGGAGGTAGATATCATGAAACCAGTTGGTTACTTACATTTATTTTAAACAATCATTTTTTGCATTGCAATTTTTTCAGAAACTCTGTTTGAATATGCATGCAAATTTGGCAGTGTATAAACGATTATGTGGAACGTTGCCTCTCTTTAAAAAAACTAGAAATCTAGATGTTGGATAAAGCCAGAGCTTAAATGTTAATTTAATTTCTACAAAATATTAGTCCAAAGATTTTACATAACAGATTTTAGTAAACTCTTAATTAATGATTATTAATGATTTGTTAAGTGTTTGTTAGCAGTTTGTTAAGGATTTATAACAATGGTAGATAGTTAATAGCTTAATAATTGAATCAGTTCATCTGGGTGGTAATCCGAGATTAACTGATCACGTCACGTTCAAGTCCATGGCATGCACAGTGTGTATTGAGTTTATTTAAAAATATTTGAAAATGGGGCTGCCCTCAGTTGCCCATGCACTGTGTATAGTCTATAGCCTATTTCAGCCTCGTCGGTAACTCGGATTACCTCCCAGATGAACTGATTCAATTATTGGCTGTATAATGGCTGTAAAAGATGGTTTAATTGGAGAGAAACACAGACACAGGGGTAGTAAAATAAACAACTAAATCTACAATTTGGATAATTTATTTATACGTTAATGAAAGAAAACATGTTATGTTAATTAAATAGACAAAATTTCGCAAAATGTATTAGTGCTTGAAGAAACAATGTGTTTGGCTGCAGTGTCTCGCCTTAAAAAGATCAAAGCCAACTCACCTCTTTTCCTCTTTTAAGATCTTACGCAATTTCTCAGCGCTGGTCTGGCTGCTCGTAGCCTTCGCCTGCTCCTTGGCCAGCGCTTCTTCTCGCAGGCGAATCGATTTCTTTACAGTCGCCGGGCAAGGCATGACAATGGCAGCCAAAAGTCCACACAGACATATCCAAACACATACATGCCATAACCCAAGACATGCAACAGACGCCCCCCAAATGAATTTTTTCGGCCATTCGTGTTGGAGTAGACGGAATGGAGAGAAATAGAAACGCCAAAAGGTTTGAGAAAAGACAGAAAGATGTCACAGTGACAAACCAGAGATGAAAAAAATGATCGTAAAAAATATATACGGCGAGTCAATTATTTATTTACCGCAGAAGAAGTAGTGCGATCCGAGAGAACGATAGTTGGAGAGCAGATGGATGGACAGAGGTACAGGCAGAGATGTGCATAGAAAAACAAAGCATTTTGTTTCCCCATTGAGACAAAGAAGGTTTTCAACGTTACCAGATTTGGACCGGGGAGACACACAGCGCACAACAGTTTTCAGTGGAGGAGTCGTTGTAGAAGTCGTTGTGCAGTTGGTTTTGTTTTTTTACGCCACCCCCAGCAAGGCAAGTGACAAGGACGTGGCAGTTGGAGGGTCCCAGGGTCGCAGACACAGACACACACACACACACCAAAACACTTCATCAGTATTACAAACCAGATAGCATGTTCATAGGAGACAACAAGCGTTCTCCAGAATCGCTGACTCCACCTTTAATGTAGAAATATTTATGGTTCCTTTATGAAAGGAAGACTGGATCATAAATCTTTGTCACAAAGACGCACAACACCTTTTAGATATGTTTTTGACACATGACAAAATGCCTATGGGGACATTGTCACAGTTGTCTTTCTGACACACCCTCACCAGAGGCTGTTGTCTTTACTGTTTTATCTGATGGTTGGTATCGGGTCCGATATGGATGCATTCTACGTATCGGATATCAGACAGACAACAAATATTTTTTTTAAATCTAAATTATATGAAAGAGCGAGTGTGTGTGTGTGTGTGTGTGTGTGTGTGTGTGTGTGTGTGTGCATGCTTGTGTGTTGTGACCCACTCACCTGTATAGTGTCTGAGATCTTGTTCAGGGCCTCCTGTGCCTCAGGGTTTAGGTCATCAAGAGACAGAGCTCTCCTGTATAATCCCTCAGCTGTTACTAGTTTCTCCTGTTCTTCAAGTCTGAACACACACACACACACACACACACACACACACACACACACACACACACACACACACACACTTCTTCAAAAGACAGTTCACAAATATTTCACAGTAACAATTGATTATAATATTCCTGTAACCACTCCCATCAATTTCTGTCATTCTTTTGTGAAGTCAATTCAATGTTGACTAAGTTCAAACCGGGTTCAAACCCTGGTGATGATTCTGCAGTCATCTACATTTTATTTTAATTGTACACTACTGCAAGAGGTTTGACAGGGGAGGAACAGACGTGTGAGCAGAGCAGACAATGACATGTGCTTGTGGTGCCTTTTCTATCATACATGTGGGCTGAGCAGCATAATTCTGATTAGTTTTGGATATGTAACTATTTAAAGACAAGCAAATAACAAAACAGATTAACTAGAATCTGTGGCAATTTATCTGAGAAAAAAGGTGCATCAAAAAGGCACATGCCCTCGATTTGGGCTGTGAACAAAACCTTGCACTTGGCCTTCTATGAACAAAAATGCAATTAGTTGAGTTTGTGGCACAGCGATACAGTATATGCGTGGGAGTTAGCACTGCCTGACAATCTCAGCTAAGGTCAAGGCAGTCATTTAACCTAAAGTTGCAATAGAAGACTGCCTGCCTGTCTGCTTGAATTCCTGTTTTGAAATTGAAGTTTAATGCCCACAGTTCCATAAAAAAAAGAGACTCGGTGAAATCATCGGCAGATACAATATTTCGTCACTGATTCAGCATGTAAATAGTTCATTCAGATAAGATTAAAGTGAGTGATTAACTTCTTATCAGGAAGTAAAACACTTTAGTTGCAATGAAACAAGTGGCACAATTAAATGCTGCTTGGCATGATTAACCAGTGTAACCAAGTGAACTAAATCTTAAAAGTGATGCAGCTCTTGAAAAAACTAAGAAACGATAGCACGAAATTCTGTCTGTTTGCCTGCAGCACAAGGCAAGGCAAGTTTATTTATATAGCACAATTCAGACACAAGGACATTCAAAGTGCTTTAAAGGCACAAGCACGGACGAACCCCTCAATCTGAGTACTATCATCCCTATGAATGAAAACCATCCACTTTTAAAACCATTATAGAAACTGGAGGTGGGGAAAGTCATTTTTTTATTTACTAAAACAACCTCGACAGATATCCTTATCCTTGTGAAGAAGATGCTACAGTATGTTCATGCATTAACACGGCTTGATCTTTATAATTTTCCCCTTTTTATTTTCATGGTAGATTTCAAAGATGTGACACCTCTGAACTTCCAATCAAAGCAAAGGGTAGCACTGCTTACTGTTTCCCTCTCTCCACCAGGGTCTGGCAGAGGTACTTCTTGGCGTTGCGGTGATCTGGACAGCTCTCCAGGGCCAGTTCAAAGTCTGATATAGCCTTCATGATGCTGCCTTTGTTAGCATACCTGCCAAATACCAATGAAGGAAACACACAGTAAGAAGACAATGACAAAAAAAAGAGACTCCTTATTTCTACAGGAAGTCACACAACTGAGAAACACTTACATTTCCAGAAGGATTTGAATTTTCCTTAATAACCTCAAACTTCCTAAACATTTTCCTTTAGTATTACCGACTAGATTACATTGTTTTAATCTATTACGCATTAATTCATACAGGGGGATTCTAAAGTCTAGGTTGCAGTTTAAGTGTGTATAACCGACAATGAAGGAGTTTCTGTGAACTAATGGTATCAGTGGTTCATCAGGGTTCAAAGTCATAAATGTGTGTGTTGTTATACTGAGCAGGCACTATGCCAAAGACATTGAAATTATGACGGGAACAAGGTTAGACTTTAACAAATGTACAACATTACTGCATCAATTATCTATTCTATTTATAAAGGAGTTTTAATCCTGTAATATAACAATCTCAGAGTGTCATTAGGGCTTAAACTCAAAGGACTATCATTATACTGAGCAGGCACCAAGTCAACAACAGCTTACAATTATAACTGGACCAGGTGTGGTAACCAGAAATACTGTTATAAATATTTTCTTCCTATAAGAAAGAAGAATAGACTCACAGAGCGCCGCGTGCCACCAGCGCTTCTACATTATTAGTGTCGATGTCCAGGGCTTTGTTGTACTCGTTCATGGCTTCCACGGGATGACCATGTTTGAAGTAGTCCACACCTGCACGGACACTGAAAGAACAGACACACAGACACTTTTTTAAATTTTGAATATATTAAAACCTTTTATTTATATTTATTATTAAGTATTTATTATTTTGTATTTTTTCATTATAAATGCACAGCCACTTTTTTCCATTTCCTGTATAAGTGGAATTGAATAACTGCAGATACAAATGCTGATTCCAATATCAGTGCATGTTCCCATGAGGCTGTTGTAATCAGCATAGCAGAGCAATTCCTATTAGAAGAGATTGCATCAAATCAAATGCACTCCTACAGTTTTGAACTTTTTCCACACACACAAGTTTAAAAATATAACAGTATTTCAAAGAGTAAAATGGCAAATTGACAACTCCATGTTTACAAATTGAATATTTAAAATAGAAGTGCAAGAAAATCGGTATTAAAAAAAACATGCTGGTTTACATACTGCAAAATGTGAGCGCATGTTAAGGACATCCAGGTATTTTTGTCATACTGCATGTTACATGTATTGGGACCTCCTAAATCTTTTTCCGGCACGCTAAATAGCATGAAAGTATGGGTATTGGAACGCACCCTATGAGAGACAATGACATCAAAGACTTTGAAGGTCCTAATCCATCTACGTTTGTCCTGTAGTAGAGTTAAAGTGTAAGAATTACCACTTCAAGGCCCATGATGCAGACTGTTTCTTCCGGATTGCAGAGGCAAAATCCTCCTCTTGGAAAAGCTTACTGTGGAGAATAGAAGCAGAGCGAAGAACTCTAGTGACCTTCAAAGCAGTCTCCTCTCAACAATGTAGGCTTTCTTAGACCCCGTTTCCACCTGGCATTAACATGTGTTTTTTGTGATCTAATCACATGAATACAGCTCTAACTACAGGTGAGAACACTCTCAAGACGCATTGAGATCGGATCGCAAAAACCACATTCGGAGGTGGTTTACGTCGCTTGTGTCCACTTGTATCCACATTCATTTGGTAGTGGAAACACGAATGTGGTTTGTGTCCACTTTAGGGACCGCCTACTCAACTGCTGCCCCCTGCCTGGGCGGAAATACATTGAAAATGCATCACTGGCGTTCATGCAGCTTTTATAGAAGCCTCATGAACGTTAGTTGCTTCCGCCAGTATTGCAAATGACAAGCTTTCTGTCCTCTGTTTTCATTTCACTGCGTAAATCTGAAAACACGGAAATCGCTGCTATTGACTGGAGAGCTGCAAGGCAACGACTTCCTGTTCTTATCTGCTTAAGAATAAAAGTCAACTCGCGTTTGGCTAGTAACAGGCTTTTAATGTGAAGGCGCACAGGAAATATTCTGTTCGCATACATATATCTTAACTTCGTACAGAAAGCCGCCCGTGTAGCCTACTGGTGGTGGTGACAAGAGTGTAGCAGACGTTAGAAAAGCCGCCCAGCAAGCACACATCATTCACCAGCCAAAGAGGCGTAATAACTTACTCGCCAAAGAGTTTTTACTTTTATATACTATCTATGATATTTCCCGCATTTGGCGAGAGCCCTCTAAGCAGTGTTGTGCATCGCTCCTCCTTGTCTAAATGAGACAGTAGCATATCTCGTCAACCTAGACTGGTAATTATCTTCGCATGTAATGCATTTTAATAGCAAATGCGATTAAAACTGTGGCACTGTACAGCCCTGTATGTTTACTTGTTTGAACCCCACCGGTTAAAAACACCAATGCAAATGGAAATTATGTACATGTTGATTTATATACAGCGCGGTTAAATGGAATCCGATCACAAGTAGACAGAGAAGTCACATTTGAAAATACAAGTGGGAACACACGGACTGAGAGCTGGCCACTTGTAACCAGATTCAAAAAGTCAGATGTTAATGCCAGGTGGAAACAGGGTCTTAAAAGGTAACCACTAATTACAAGCCTACCTACAACACTAATTGAAAAAAAAAATAATGTGATAACTCGTAAACAGTGTCTTTATCCTTTTTTATTAAAAAATAATAATAATAATTCTCTTTTTGTAAATAAAAATGAGTTCTGTTTTTTTTGTCAAACTCCACAAAATGTGGTGATAGTAGATGTCAGCCAGTGAAGCATGTTTACCTCTGTAGTCCTCTCATCATGGAGGGTGGGTGGTTGTCACTAATCCCCACCTTGTTCAGGAGGAAGTCCACTACAGAGGGGTTGTGGTAACCGTGGCAACTCTTCAGTATACACTCGTACCTCTCACTGGAGTCGGTGGCTGCTTGCACGCTACGACTACGAAAATGAAATTATTTTAAGTTAAAGCAAATTCATAGCAGGATTATCTGTGATTTAATGGGTTTATGTATCTCCCATGTTGGTCACAAAGAAAAAAAACATTTATTAATTAAATATCACAGGATCACATGATAGGCTGAAATGGTTGCAAATGTAGTTTTAAACAGATTTACTAGTTTGATATATATTTTTTTTTTATTTATTAATCTAACTGTATCCCATATTCCACCATCCTGATAAAAGATCAGTATTATGTTGCAACTAGTGTTCCGAAAAGTTTCTTCCTCAAGTATTTGTCAAACTACAACCATTCCCTGCCTGTTTTAATTAATTTTTTACACATAGTTTTTTTCATGTCTTGTGGTGCAGTTACATGTAGTGAATAGGCAGCTCCTCCCGGGTAATGACACCCAGTTTGATGTCTTCCAGGTTGGGAGAGAGAGAGGCCTTGTGCAGGGACACTGTGATTTTCTCCTGGTAGCGGTCGATATCCTTCACTGCAGCTGCACAACAAAAAAATTAGATGGAATAAGAAGAAGTCTATCACAGTACACTTAAGATCTTTGGGGTTTTCCACTGGCAGTCGAACAAATCCTTTAATCTTGGACTATGTAAAAAAGTTGACATTTTATAGAACCAAAAAGAGAAAAAATTGTTCCAGGCAGCCCTTATGTATTTGCTTTTTCTCACAATATGTAGTTATAGAGCAGATGAGAGAAAGACATCGCTGACATCCACACTTCCAGCTAACTGAGTACAATGTGCAACAGCCACCCTTCACCACCTATTAATGTTTTTGTTACACAAAAACTTATTGGCATCTTAAGTTTGTCAAAGCTTGTCAGTTGTCAAAACACTGCACTGTAATTGAAACAATGAAGAAGAAATATTCTGCATAGTTATCACACCTGTATCATTATGTTCTGAGTCAAGACCATCACAAGGTAAATAGCAGAATTCAACTCAACAATGCAGTGTGTTGTCAGATGACAACAACATAACAAAAGTTGAGCCAGGCTTTCAATCAGAAACTATCCTATTTTGTTTATGTTGGAGCCTTTTGCTGGATACTTTGCATTTCCTGGTAAAAGGAAACAACTAAAATGTGCATGATGCAAACCTATATGAGGATTAAATGTGGAGTTAGCGATTCTGGAGAATGCTAGTTGTCCAAATCACGTTGTGTCTTGTACTTTATGTGCGCTGAAAAGGATATCTGGCAATACACTACTATACAATACTGTTTACTGAGTCTAGGCTGTGGAGTAACTAAGGCTGAATTTTTTTTCAGCACACTTTCAATATGGACATGTAATGGATTGTGAGGAGATATTCACTGATTTTGACTAAACGCTATTTTGACAACAAGCATTCTCCTGAATCTCTGACAACTTCCAGAGAAACAAGCCAAAAAGTTTGGCAGTCAGTGACAGTCGGCACAAAAACACTGACCTCTGATGAAGTCCCCGTTATGGTAGTAGGACAGAGGATCGTCATGGCTACCAGTGGAGGGAATTTCTTTGATGTGACATAGAGCCTGGCGGGTGAAAGGAAAACAAAACATGGGTTTAATTTATATGGGATATTTTAGACCTATTTTACACCCAAACTGGCAACAACAACAAAAATTGTCAGGATGTGAAGCAAAATACCTACAGCACCGCAAAGTAAAATAATTTGTTCACATTCAACCGAATTCTATGGTTTTATGTTGGTTTTGGAGCATCGTTACAGTGTGGTAAATACACATATTTAAAGCGAGTATGACATTTTCAAGTACTGTTAACTTCATAAATCGAAGCAATTTTTAAGACCTGACACAATCATATTAAAGACATCTTTAGGCTAAATGGCAGACCATGGTGAACTATAGCAAACACTAACAAGTTTGCAGTTCACTCATAAATGTAACTGAAAAACAAAAAATATGGGAATCAAAATAAACCTGTCCTATTGAATACATGGGAGCATATTTTGATATCCAAACTCACTGATCACAGAGCGTTTGTCTTATCCAACTAATTACAGTAACAGAGAGAAACTAAGACTAAAAAAATGTGCCTGATGAGTCACAGTGAAAAAAAGTTAATGGGTGTGCTTATTTTTTTGTTTGTCTTTGTTTGGAGTTGTGAGGCACACACATAGTTTACTCCCACTGCCAGTCATTCAGGAACTCACAGAAAGTCCTCTGCATTAACAATGCTGGACTAATTGCTTTCGATCTGTCGCATTGTTTTTGACTTACCGACAACTCTAGGTCTTCAATGTCTCTGTTTAGTCCTCCCGCGGTGCATAGGAGAGTGAGAAAGAAGCCGTATTCTCTGATGTTGTTGATCCTCCCCACCAGAATGTCTCCTTTTTCCAAGTCCCTGTACAGCATGGCTCTTCTCTCCTCATAAGACACTTCCATGAATAACTCCAGCGGTGGCATGATGGCGTAGGGCTCTGGTGAAAGCACAGGCACAAAGCTGGATCAAACATTTTGCATAGAAACGATGCATTTCTAGACTGAGACAAAATCCACGTTAAAAAGGAGGAGTCAGCGATTCTGAAGAATGTCTGTTGTCAAATCACTTTGTCAAAATCAATAAATATCTCCTCACGATCCTCTACGTATGTAGAGTGAAAAATCCAGGGTTAATACACAGCCTAGGCTCTGTAAACGGCCCGGTTGCTAGCTAGAGTGGGCCCCCTTTACTTAGTTTTACATATCCTTTGTTTGCCAACCAGTTTACAGAGCCAAGGCTGTGTATTAACACCAGTTTTTTTTTGTTCAGTGCCCTGGTTAAACACAAGACCCACCTGTGGCCTCCTCCGTCTCCTCAGGCTCCTTTTCTTCATGAATGGCGGTCCTCCATGTCGGGCAGAACAGGATGTCTGCCTTCCTGGCAATGAACTGCTCCACCAGGGGGTTGTCCTGCCCTTCAGTCCTGCTGCACAAAGAAAGCTCCTTATAATGACAGTATAGCTGAATAAACCATCAACGTCTGCTTTCCTCAGTTTTGTATCATAGTAAACTAAATATATTTGGACCGTTGGAAAATAAATACCTTTTCTTTTTTTTTTTCTTTTTTTAACAAAGATTTTACAGTCTATTGAAGACTGCCAATGTGTCAAGATTCATACAATACAAACAAAAAGCAGAGAAATAGAAAATGATTAGATGGGCAGTAAGGGATTTGTTTTCTACAGGAGAAGCTCACAGGGTTCCTTAAGCTTGTGGCAGGTTAAACATAAGACTCTTTCTTTAATTATACATACATTTATTAAGGATTATTTTTTCAATTTACTAAGGTTTATTTTTGCATTAAAACACGACTTATGTTGCAACATGATTACATCTCATCATGCCATGGTTATCATTTGTAAAATGATTTAAAAAATAGATTTAAATTTAGAAAAAAAAACTTCTCCCCATGTCTCAGCATTTTAAACACTTTTGAAGGATTGATTTAAGAAATTGAACTACTAATTAATCTCATTATATGATGAATGAAAGCCTTTAAAGGCTTGCTTTTTTAAGAATCTTACGAGCTAATACGTCCAATCTCAGAGTAAATTTAAATGACAGTAGAGTTAAACAACAAACATTTTGCAAAGTAAAGGCATTTAGATGTTCTACTCTCACACTTGTATGATTAATACCGTGGAGCTGGAATAACATAAATTACCTTTGACACGTGGCCTTGCACAGGTCAGACACCACCGCTTGGAAATCTGGGTTTTCTGTTTGTTCACATTTCAGTTTGTTGAACAGTGATTGTCCATGATATGTCAGACACTGCCTCAACAAGTCTCTGTCCATTCTCAGGTTGTTCGTTGTTTAGTTTCTTCAGGACTACAGCAGCCAAACCATAGATTTAGCTGTTCTCAAAAGTTAGCAAATGTAATATACGTCTTGCGGTAGCGACATCTTTTTTTTTAAATATCAGTGGACACATCCATGAAACAGATATGTGAAAGACATATTGAGTTCGGATAACAATGTGGCTCTGAGACACTTAGATGGCTAGCAAAACAAACGCTAGGTAGTCGTGCTAACACTACAAACACGTCCAAATGTGGGCTGTGTTACCTCCGTAAAAACTCAAAATGCTCCGACAGTTTCAAGCAGAGTTCCAACGTTACACAAAACACAATACATAAATGTCGTTTTTGTTTTCAAAAGTTTAAGCAAACTAAACTAACGCTGCTCAAATCTCCGTGTGAAGCTAATAGATATTGTCTAGTGCGCATGCGCACGGTGTGTTACATTGAAACTGTCTTGAGAAACTTGCTCCATGTAGGAACTGTAGACAGTAGGAAATACAGTTAAGGCTGATTAGTCTTCTTTGCATTTCTTGGCGATGTGCAACCAGCTTTTAATTTACATATCGCCACCTACGGAACCTAATTATGCAGGGAATGACCTAGTAAACATAATTCTAAATATTAAAATAACTATGTTCTATTATATAATCCAGTTGTTTTCATAAAATTTAACCTTACGTTTTTCCATCACCTTGTCTCCACTTGTCCGCAGTGGCCCTTCCAAATCCCAATCTTGTCCAGCCTCTCTCACCTTTTCTTGCAGTAACCCATTGTTTTTTACAATATGCACATGCTTGTAAATAGGCACAGTTGCAGTTGAAAATGAAACATTTTGGCTTTAGCTTAACATGGGAATTCTCACCTTTCGGAACATAGTTATTTTACTGAAAAACATTCAAACAGAGAGGAAATGTTCTAACCCTCCTGTTATGTTCATTTGTTAGGAACAGCAATGGTGTTCCGGGTCAATTTGACCCGGTGCATGTTTAAATCTCCAAAAGATGTCCTAAACCAAAAAACATCCTAACAAGCAGTGTGAACATGTCATTACCAACTCCATTACTAACTATTCTATCAATATTTAGTGCAATTTAGTGTTCCTTACCTCTAACAGGTAATGGTTCAATAAGGATAATTCACACGTTTTTCATTAAAAAAATACATGTTCAAACTTTTTTTGTAATGTTTCACCACTTTATTACTTTTGAAACACTGGAGAAAATGTGAAAAGTCTCCAGAGACATTGTGGCTTGAAATATAGCCCTGCCTGTCTCTGCATCCCACAGACTGGCTGTCGATTCATCCTTCGACCCCAGCCAGGATGAGGAGTCCCAAATACGCATCTAAATGTGTTTTGTCCAGCTCCTTCCACTTTTCCCCAAAAACACACCTCCCTTCTAGATTAGTCATTTCCAGAATTATTTTCTGTATTGAATCTGGCATGACCAGCTCAAAAGCTGACTTGATGTCAGTCACATGAGTCAGTGCCATCCTAGTGGGCCCTGGCACTGTCTTTAAGGTGAAACTCGAAAAACTAGAATATCGTGCAAAAGTTCATTTATTTCAGTAATTTGACTCAAAAGGTGAAACTAATATAGTAAATAGACCCATTACATGAAAGGTGAGCTATTCAAAGCCTTTATTTTTTTATCATTTAGATTATTATGGTTTACACAGCTTATGAAAACCCCAAATTTTATCTCAGAAAATTTGAATATTACATGAAATCAATAAAAAAAGGGATTTTTAATACAGAAATATCAGCCCTCTATAAAGTATAATCATGCATGTGTACTCAGTACTTGGTTTGGGTCCATTTTGCATGACTTCTTGCCTCAATTCCAATTAATTTTCCATGATATTCTAATTATATGAGTTTCACCTGTATGTTTTCTGCAGACAGGTCTGCCTGACGCATATTTGGGGATGAATTTTTAAAAAAAATTGACATGAATGTCTTGCTTTGAGGAATAGGAATAGCAATTCCCTCATCTGGTTCAGAATCAGAATCATTAGAATCAGAATTTAGCTCAAGATACATCCTCCTCTATTTCACTAGCATGATCAATGATGACTTCCAGAGCCTCCTGGACTGTCATCCTTTTGCTTCTGCTTCTTATTTTGTAAAGGTCTGCCTGACAGAGTGTAATGTTGGTAGTACTCCCATGCAGAGAATATTTTATATGTTTTGCCCCTCCCCTGTTGAGTGTCCACTGAATGTGGGTGGAGTTTTCCCAAGGGAACATAAATGGTTCCCATCAAAAGTCAGAACACTTGCAACTGTCTGTGTGTGTGTTTGTGTGTGGGTGTGTGTGTGTGTGCGTGCATGGGCGTGTGTGAGATTTGGGTGAAATATGTCTCACAGTTGTAAAGAAAGAAATAGTCTTACATTTCTGACACCATTTTACCTCCAGTTTTACTGCTGGGTCAAATTGACCCGAACAGTATTTATGTGATATAAACATTCAGGGGGTGGTTGCAAATGTGTGAGATGAACTATTTTCACATTATATGTTGATTACACTAATTAAGGCAAGCAGAAGAAGTTTCATACTGAAAAAATAATTTTAACTATTTTTCCTAGATATTCAAACTGTGAAACGGGTCAATTTGACCCAGAACATAACAGGAGGGTTAAGACATTCCAAACTTACCAATCACTGGAAGTAAAACTAACACACAATTAATCTTAAGAAATTGGATTTTCTACCAAATGCTTTATGGTGTGACTGTGTGAAGTCACTGCAGATTCTTTAAACTATAATGTGTCCCTGATTAAGTTTGTTTCCTTTATTTTTTAAACTTGTGTCTGGGACTTTCCTGGTTGTTCAGGTTGTATGGAGGTGAGCTCTGTCAGCAATGCATTGTCACTCCCTCCATGTCAAAGGGAGGAGTAATTCATGTATTAATACAACCTACAATCAGAAACAAAATACTTGTCTGCACCTGGAGTGGTGACAACACTATTCATCATGGACAGAACAATCCTTTGTTGGATATTTTTGCTTGGACTTGTGCATTCATCTTCTGGACAAGGTAACTATTGATTATGGCTTTGAATGTTTGTATATTTCTAGTCTGCCTTGTTGTGTCAGAGTAGACTGGAGGCAGTTTTTAGTGTAAATAATTCGGAAAGTTAGTATTGAAGTCGGTCAATGCCATGCACCTGTTGCATTTTACAATAAGTGTTATCTCTTGTGTTTCCTATCCCCTTTAAGGAACAATTAAACTTTATCTTATGAAAAAAGAACTACGTACATTTCTGCAAGTTTGTTCAGACATTAGAAAAAAAATTGTAATGCAATGGCTATATCTAAAACTAATCACGCACCTATGACTATTGTCCTGAATCATTTTTAAATCATTATTATTTCATGATTTAAAAATTGCAATGAATGATTATGTTGATATGTTTGCTTTGGATAATTTTAAGATTTACAGATGGCATTTGCTGCCTGGATGGGTCGAACCCAAGCATAAATCTTGACTGACATATACTGTAGCATTGCGTACCTCTGACTAACTATAATAGAATTCTTGAAAATAAAAACAAAACAAAAAATAGAAAATAGAAAATGCATTTCCTGCAGAAAAGTGCTTTAATGCTGAATAGTGAAAAGCTGATGCTAAACTGGATTGCTATGCAGTCTTGAAAAGCTTGAAAGATCTATAAGTATGAAAGGAGTTGAAAAGTTAAATACACACAATGTCAAATGACATTGTGTGTTAATGACAAATTTGGAATACAAAGAAGTTTGAATGGAGTGTCTTGCTGAAATTATGAACACGTTGAAGACACAGTGAAATAGTCCTTTGGAGGGCTTGGAGCTAAAAAAAAACTTGCTTGAATTTATATGGAGTATGAAGATGTGGAAAAGAAAGAGTAAATATAAGTATGAAAGGGAGTGAATTGAACTCTTATAATATAAGAATGATGTACAATATTAAGAAATTTGAATGATTTTTCTAGTTGAAATTGGAAAGACATGAAAAATATTTTTAGATGTGTGAAATAGTGCTGTAATTGGCATGAGTCAACCTGAGTGTGTGCCTTATGAGGGCCTGTGATTAGGCAGACATCTCAACTGTTAGAGGCATCAAAAAGGTCATTTCATCCAATACTTCCCATCAAACTGCAGCCTTTAACTCCAAGACTATGAGACAAACTGACTAAAACTGACAAAATAAAATGTATATGATGAAAATGCAGTGTGTAATGTGAAAAATGTGAGAATCAGAGCAGGTATGCCTTTCTCCAGAAATTTCAGGTCCAAGTTATTATTAATTGGAGTCTATGCAGCAGTTGGTTGGACACCATTTATCTTGCAAGCTCACCTGTGTAGGTCAGTTTGGTTCAGTATAGTCCACTATCTATGGGATAGTCACATGTATGTGACCGCTACACAATTTGAATAATGTGTTGAAAGAGCTGACCATTTTGAAAGTTGAAAGGTATAAATAGCTGAAGATTTGAAGGAGTTACAGCGAACTTAAAAAAAAAAAGAGTATAACGATTTGAATAAAAGTGTTCCAGCATTCAGACTATTGTGAATACTGGTTGAAAGTGTTAGTATTTGGGCTTCAGTTTAAGTGCTTATTTAATTGTTAAAAATAGAATATAGCAAAATCATTGTTTCTGATTGTGATTATTATTGAAACCCCAAACTGATGTTGAAAATAAAACCAAATATCACACATGTAACTGTTTAACCATCTAAAGTCAAGGGTAGTTTGGTCGAATGGTTGATAATAAAGTTAAGGTGGGAGAGTCAGCCAAATGCCTACGAACTGAGAGCATGGATGTTCATATGTTTGCAAAATGTGGAGAATAGTACGTTCTGTGACAGTTGAAAAAATTGAAATCCAAGGAAACCTGTTATTTCGAGGTCCTCAAGTTATAAAAAAAACAATTAAAAGAGAAATGGAAGTAATGATGGAACTGATTTTTTTTTCTCTCCAACCAACACAACTGCAGCTACCACAGCTTTAGCACCAACCACACCTGCTGCTCCATCCACCACAACTGTGGCTCCAGCTGCCCCCCCAACTACCACACCTGCAGGTCCTCTAAGTGTGTAACTTACAATTGTTTATAATATAACACATTTATTGATAGACTAACTCACTTTCTCAAAACCCTAAACACAAATCTCAAAACTCACACGCAAAATGCAATGCTCTTGCTAAAGCACACTTTGCCCTCAGAACAGTGTTAACTCTTCACTAAATGGTATTTTCTTTTCAAGTGACAAACACATATCATATGAGTAGACATTTTTAAGAACCCGTTGAACTGTTGTGCAGAATGGAATACACTATAGTATAAATGCAAAACACTATATTAATGCTTTATCAGTAGAATTATGCCTTTGCATGTTCATTGTTACACTTTCACCTGTTGGATGTAAAATATTACCATAATGTTTTAACTAGGGCTGTCAAAATGAACGTGTTAACATTAATTTCTGGAATTAACGCGTTAATTTTTTTAACGCAATTAACGCATGTGCAGAATGATCCGCCCCGTGCATCCCACCCGCTCTAAACTACAGTCACTCTAACGTTGTGGCTGACCCAGGATCAGTAGCTGCGCATGGCCAAACATAGCAGCACACTAATCTGTGTTTTAAACTGCTAACCACGGACCTATAACTGCTGCTAACGCGGGCGGCAGTTAATCTCGGAAGCAACGGGAGAAACATTCTGCTCCGTTCACGGGAGGAAACAAACCTCTGCCATTTTCAGAGTTTTGTGTGATTAATACGTGACATCAACATAACGTCGGCTTTCTGTTACAAATGAACAGTCCCATAGAACGTGGTCGCGCGTGCAAATATAGGCTACTATCTATGGTGCAAACACACACACACACACACACACACACACACACACACACACACACACACGGACAGCAATCAGGTTGTATTCAGGGATGCAAAACCATGGATTCACCAAATAAATGCCATTCTATACATTTCGGGTACAAATAAAGTATTTGGTAACACTTTACAATAAGGTACACAAAATTGTAGTACCTACATAGTTTTTTTTGTGTTACCTACTACATACCTACTGCAGGAAATGTGTTTAAGCAATTGTGACTGTAATTAAAGTGATTTGGTAATGAATCACCCTCATGCATCCCATGAATCATACACCAATAATTAGCTAATTTTAAACATGTTCCATCAGGATGAACTTACAGAAATATAGATATGTGTGGCTGATATAACATATTGCCAATATTTTACAATCCCATTGTTTTATTATTATTTTAATTAGTTTTGTTTAATTAATAATCAACTGGAATGTTTTTTAAATTGTTTTATTCCCTACAGAGTTGGTGGCAACGACTCACCTAAAGATGAGGATAACTTCCAGTGGAGAGATCAGCAATGCAACCATCAAGGAGATTGTTGAACAGGTACGTAAAACTGAACGTGTAAATTAATTTACAAAGTAAATTTAAAGGCTATTCAGTTAACATGATAATGAATATAAAGGGTCAGGTAAAGGAAATGAGATAAATTTATTAAACTACATTTTAAAAAGATTAAAATGTTATATAATTCCCTGTGTTTTCGTCCATTTAGTTTTTTAGAGCGCAGCTACCACCTGGCATATTCTTGTCAGCCAGACTGATCAACATAAGTGCAATTCCAACAACCACAACTGTGGCTCTTACTACCACAACTGTGCCTCCAACAACCACAACTGCAGCTCCAACTTCCACAACTGCAGCTCCAACTTCCACAACTGCAGCTCCAACCACCACACCTGCTCCAACTACCACATCTGCAGTTTCCACAACCACAACTGCGGTTCCAACAACCACAACTGCAGCTCCAACAAACATAACTGCAGCTTTAACAACCACAACTGCCCCCCCAACAACCACAACTGCGGCTCCGACTACCACAACTGTGGCTCGAACAACCACAACTGTTGCTCCAACTACCACAATTGTTGCTCCAACAACCACATCTGTTGCTCCAACTACCACAACTGTAGCTCCAACCACCACAACTGTCCCTCCAACAACCACAACTGCGGCTCCAACCACCACAACTGCGGCTTCAACAACCACAAATGCATCTTCAATATTCACAACTGCAGCTCCAACCACCACAACCGCCCCTCCAACTACCACAACTGCCCCTTCAACAACCACAACTGCCCCTTCAACTACCACAACTTCTGCTACAACCACCACAACTGAGGCTCCAACTACCACAACTGCTCCTCCAACTTCCACAACTGTGTCTAACCCTAACCCAACCACCACAACTGAGGCTCCAACTACCACAACTGCCCCTCCAACTACCACAACTGCTCCTCCAACTACCACAACTGAGGCTCCAACCACCACAATTTTTGCTCCAACAACCACATCTGTTGCTCCAACTACCACAACTGTAGTTCCAACCACCACAACTGTCCCTTCAACAACCACAACTGCGGCTCCAACCAACACAACTGCGGCTTCAACAACCACAACTGCAGCTTTAACATCCACAACTGCAGCTTTAACAACCACAACTGCCCCCACAACAACCACAACTGTTGCTCCAACAACCACATCTGTTGCTCCAACTACCACAACTGTAGCTCCAAACACCACAACTGCGGCTTCAACAACCACAACTGCAGCTTCAACATCCACAACTGCAGCTTCAACCACCACAACTGCCCCTCCAACTACCACAACTGCCCCTTCAACCACCACAACTGCCCCTCCAACTACCACAACTGTAGCTCCAACCACCACAACTGTCCCTCCAACAACCACAACTGCGGCTCCAACCACCACAACTGCGGCTTCAACAACCACAACTGCAGCTTCAACATCCACAACTGCAGCTCCAACCACCACAACTGCCCCTCCAACTACCACAACTGCCCCTCCAACTACCACAACTTCTGCTACAACCACCACGATTGTTGCTCCAACAACCACATCTGTTGCTCCAACTACCAAAACTGTAGCTCCAACCACGACAACTGTCCCTCCAACAACCACAACTGCGGCTCCAACCACCACAACTGCGGCTTCAACAACCACAACTGCAGCTTCAACATCCACAACTGCAGCTTTAACAACCACAACTGCCCCCCCAACAACCACATCTGTTGCTCCAACTACCACATCTGTAGCTCCAACCACCACAACTGCGGCTCCAACCACCACAACTGTGGCTTCAACAACCACAACTGCAGCTTCAACATCCACAACTGCAGCTCCAATCACCACAACTGCCCCTCCAACTACCACAACTGCCCCTTCAACCACCACAACTGCCACTCCAACTACCACAACTGCCCCTTCAACCACCACAACTACCCCTCCAACTACCACAACTGTAGCTCCAACCACCACAACTGTCCCTCCAACAACCACAACTGCGGCTCCAACCACCACAACTGCGGCTTCAACAACCACAACTGCAGCTTCAACATCCACAACTGCAGCTTTAACAACCACAACTGCCCCCCCAACAACCACATCTGTTGCTCCAACTACCACATCTGTAGCTCCAACCACCACAACTGCGGCTCCAACCACCACAACTGCGGCTTCAACAACCACAACTGCAGCTTCAACATCCACAACTGCAGCTCCAATCACCACAACTGCCCCTCCAACTACCACAACTGCCCCTTCAACCACCACAACTGCCCCTCCAACTACCACAACTGTAGCTCCAACCACCACAACTGTCCCTCAAACAACCACAACTGCGGCTCCAACCACCACAACTGCGGCTTCAACAACCACAACTGCAGCTTCAAAATCCACAACTGCAGCTCCAACCACCACAACTGTCCCTCCAACAACCACAACTGCGGCTCAAACCACCACAACTGCGGCTTCAACAACCACAAATGCATCTTCAACATCCACAACTGTAGCTCCAACCACCACAACTGCCCCTCCAACTACCACAACTGCGGCTCCAACCACCACAACTGCGGCTTCAACAACCACAAATTTATCTTCAACATCCAAAACTGCAGCTCCAACCACCACAACTGCCCCTCCAACTACCACAACTGCCCCTTCAACCACCACAACTGCCCCTCCAACTACCACAACTGCCCCTCCAACTACCACAACTTCTGCTACAACCACCACAACTGAGGCTCCAACTACCACAACTGCTCCTCCAACTTCCACAACTGTGTCTAACCCTAACCCAACCACCACAACTGAGGCTCCAACTACCACAACTGCCCCTCCAACTACCACAACTGCTCCTCCAACTACCACAACTGTAGCTCCAACCACCACAACTGTCCCTCCAACAACCACAACTGCGGCTCCAACCACCACAACTGCGGCTTCAACAACCACAACTGCAGCTTCAACATCCACAACTGCAGCTTTAACAACCACAACTGCCGCCCCAACAACCACAACTGTTGCTCCAACTACCACAATTGTTGCTCCAACAACCACATCTGTTGCTCAAACTACCACAACTGTAGCTCCAAACACCACAACAGTCCCTCCAACAACCACAACTGCGGCTCCAACCACCACAACTGCGGCTTCAACAACCACAACTGCAGCTTCAACATCCACAACTGCAGCTCCAACCACCACAACTGCCCCTCCAACTACCACAACTGCCCCTTCAACCACCACAACTGCCCCTCCAACTACCACAACTGTAGCTCCAACCACCACAACAGTCCCTCCAACAACCACAACTGCGGCTCCAACCACCACAACTGCGGCTTCAACAACCACAACTGCAGCTTCAACATCCACAACTGCAGCTCCAACCACCACAACTGCCCCTCCAACTACCACAACTGCCCCTTCAACCACCACAACTGCCCCTCCAACTACCACAACTGTAGCTCCAACCACCACAACTGTCCCTCCAACAACCACAACTGCGGCTCCAACCACCACAACTGCGGCTTCAACAACCACAACTGCAGCTTCAACATCCACAACTGCAGCTCCAACCACCACAACTGCCCCTCCAACTACCACAACTGCCCCTTCAACCACCACAACTGCCCCTCCAACTACCACAACTGCCCCTCCAACTACCACAACTTCTGCTACAACCACCACGATTGTTGCTCCAACAACCACATCTGTTGCTCCAACTACCACAACTGTAGCTCCAACCACCACAACTGTCCCTCCAACAACCACAACTGCGGCTCCAACCACCACAACTGCGGCTTCAACAACCACAACTGCAGCTTCAACATCCACAACTGCCCCCCCAACAACCACAACTGTTGCTCCAACTACCACAATTGTTAATACAACAACCACATCTGTTGCTCCAACTACCACAACTGTAGATCCAACCACCACAACCGTCCCTCCAACAACCACAACTGCGGCTCCAACCACGACAACTGCGGCTTCAACAACCACAACTGCAGCTTCAACATCCACAACTGCAGCTCCAACCACCACAACTGTCCCTCCAACAACCACAACTGCGGCTCAAACCACCACAACTGCGGCTTCAACAACCACAAATGCATCTTCAACATCCACAACTGTAGCTCCAACCACCACAACTGCCCCTCCAACTACCACAACTGCGGCTCCAACCACCACAACTGCGGCTTCAACAACCACAAATTTATCTTCAACATCCAAAACTGCAGCTCCAACCACCACAACTGCCCCTCCAACTACCACAACTGCCCCTTCAACCACCACAACTGCCCCTCCAACTACCACAACTGCCCCTCCAACTACCACAACTTCTGCTACAACCACCACAACTGAGGCTCCAACTACCACAACTGCTCCTCCAACTTCCACAACTGTGTCTAACCCTAACCCAACCACCACAACTGAGGCTCCAACTACCACAACTGCCCCTCCAACTACCACAACTGCTCCTCCAACCACCACAACTGTCCCTCCAACAACCACAACTGCGGCTCCAACCACCACAACTGCGGCTTCAACAACCACAACTGCAGCTTCAACATCCACAACTGCAGCTTTAACAACCACAACTGCCGCCCCAACAACCACAACTGTTGCTCCAACTACCACAATTGTTGCTCCAACAACCACATCTGTTGCTCAAACTACCACAACTGTAGCTCCAAACACCACAACAGTCCCTCCAACAACCACAACTGCGGCTCCAACCACCACAACTGCGGCTTCAACAACCACAACTGCAGCTTCAACATCCACAACTGCAGCTCCAACCACCACAACTGCCCCTCCAACTACCACAACTGCCCCTTCAACCACCACAACTGCCCCTCCAACTACCACAACTGTAGCTCCAACCACCACAACAGTCCCTCCAACAACCACAACTGCGGCTCCAACCACCACAACTGCGGCTTCAACAACCACAACTGCAGCTTCAACATCCACAACTGCAGCTCCAACCACCACAACTGCCCCTCCAACTACCACAACTGCCCCTTCAACCACCACAACTGCCCCTCCAACTACCACAACTGTAGCTCCAACCACCACAACTGTCCCTCCAACAACCACAACTGCGGCTCCAACCACCACAACTGCGGCTTCAACAACCACAACTGCAGCTTCAACATCCACAACTGCAGCTCCAACCACCACAACTGCCCCTCCAACTACCACAACTGCCCCTTCAACCACCACAACTGCCCCTCCAACTACCACAACTGCCCCTCCAACTACCACAACTTCTGCTACAACCACCACGATTGTTGCTCCAACAACCACATCTGTTGCTCCAACTACCACAACTGTAGCTCCAACCACCACAACTGTCCCTCCAACAACCACAACTGCGGCTCCAACCACCACAACTGCGGCTTCAACAACCACAACTGCAGCTTCAACATCCACAACTGCCCCCCCAACAACCACAACTGTTGCTCCAACTACCACAATTGTTAATACAACAACCACATCTGTTGCTCCAACTACCACAACTGTAGATCCAACCACCACAACCGTCCCTCCAACAACCACAACTGCGGCTCCAACCACGACAACTGCGGCTTCAACAACCACAACTGCAGCTTCAACATCCACAACTGCAGCTCCAATCACCACAACTGCCCCTCCAACAACCACAACTGCCCCTTCAACCACCACAACTGCCCCTCCAACTACCACAACTGTAGCTCCAACCACCACAACTGCCCCTCCAACTACCACAACTGCGGCTCCAACCACCACAACTGCGGCTTCAACAACCACGAATGCATCTTCAACATCCAAAACTGCAGCTCCAACCACCACAACTGCCCCTCCAACTACCACAACTGCCCCTTCAACCACCACAACTGCCCCTCCAACTACCACAACTGCCCCTCCAACTACCACAACTTCTGCTACAACCACCACAACTGAGGCTCCAACTACCACAACTGCTCCTCCAACTTCCACAACTGTGTCTAACCCTAACCCAACCACCACAACTGAGGCTCCAACTACCACAACTGCCCCTCCAACTACCACAACTGCTCCTCCAACTACCACAACTGAGGCTCCAACCACCACAATTGTTGCTCCAACAACCACATCTGTTGCTCCAACTACCACAACTGTAGCTCCAACCACCACAACTGTCCCTCCAACAACCACAACTGCGGCTCCAACCACCACAACTGCGGCTTCAACAACCACAACTGCAGCTTCAACATCCACAACTGCAGCTTTAACAACCACAACTGCCGCCCCAACAACCACAACTGTTGCTCCAACTACCACAATTGTTGCTCCAGCAACCACATCTGTTGCTCAAACTACCACAACTGTAGCTCCAAACACCACAACAGTCCCTCCAACAACCACAACTGCGGCTCCAACCACCACAACTGCGGCTTCAACAACCACAACTGCAGCTTCAACATCCACAACTGCAGCTCCAACCACCACAACTGCCCCTCCAACTACCACAACTGCCCCTTCAACCACCACAACTGCCCCTCCAACTACCACAACTGTAGCTCCAACCACCACAACAGTCCCTCCAACAACCACAACTGCGGCTCCAACCACCACAACTGCGGCTTCAACAACCACAACTGCAGCTTCAACATCCACAACTGCAGCTCCAACCACCACAACTGCCCCTCCAACTACCACAACTGCCCCTTCAACCACCACAACTGCCCCTCCAACTACCACAACTGTAGCTCCAACCACCACACCTGTCCCTCCAACAACCACAACTGCGGCTCCAACCACCACAACTGCAGCTTCAACAACCACAACTGCAGCTTCAACATCCACAACTGCAGCTCCAACCACCACAACTGCCCCTCCAACTACCACAACTGCCCCTTCAACCACCACAACTGCCCCTCCAACTACCACAACTGCCCCTCCAACTACCACAACTTCTGCTACAACCACCACGATTGTTGCTCCAACAACCACATCTGTTGCTCCAACTACCACAACTGTAGCTCCAACCACCACAACTGTCCCTCCAACAACCACAACTGCGGCTCCAACCACCACAACTTCAGCTTCAACAACCACAACTGCAGCTTCAACATCCACAACTGCCCCCCCAACAACCACAACTGTTGCTCCAACTACCACAATTGTTAATCCAACAACCACATCTGTTGCTCCAACTACCACAACTGTAGATCCAACCACCACAACTGTCCCTCCAACAACCACAACTGCGGCTCCAACCACCACAACTGCGGCTTCAACAACCACAACTGCAGCTTCAACATCCACAACTGCAGCTCCAATCACCACAACTGCCCCTCCAACAACCACAACTGCCCCTTCAACCACCACAACTGCCCCTCCAACTACCACAACTGTAGCTCCAACCACCACAACTGTCCCTCCAACAACCACAACTGCGGCTCCAACCACCACAACTGCGGCTTCAACAACCACAACTGCAGCTTCAACATCCACAACTTCTGCTCCAACCACCACAACTGCCCCTCCAACTACCACAACTGCCCCTTCAACCACCACAACTGCCCCTCCAACTACCAAAACTGCCCCTCCAACTACCACAACTTCTGCTACAACCACCACAACTGAGTCTCCAACTACCACAACTGCTCCTCCAACTTCCACAACTGTGTCTAACCCTAACCCAACCACCACAACTGCCCCTCCAACTACCACAACTGCTTCTCCAACTTCCACAACTGAGGCTCCAACCACCACAATTGTTGCTCCAACAACCACATCTGTTGCTCCGACTACCACAACTGTAGCTCCAACCACCACAACTGTCCATCCAACAACCACAACTGCGGCTCCAACCACCACAACTGCGGCTTCAACAACCACAACTGCAGCTACAACATCCACAACTGCAGCTTTAACAACCACAACTGCCCCCCCAACAACCACAACTGTTGCTCCAACTACCACAATTGTTGCTCCAACAACCACATCTGTTGCTCCAACTACCACAACTGTAGCTCCAACCACCACAACTGTCCCTCCAACAACCACAACTGCGGCTCCAACCACCACAACTGCGGCTTCAACAACCACAACTGCAGCTTCAACATCCACAACTGTAGCTCCAACCACCACAACTGCCCCTCCAACTACCACAACTGCCCCTTCAACCACCACAACTGCCCCTCCAACTACCACAACTGCCCCTCCAACTACCACAACTTCTGTTACAACCACCACAACTGAGGCTCCAACTACCACAACTGCTCCTTCAACCACCACAACTGCCCCTCCAACTACCACAACAGTAGCTCCAACCACCACAACTGTAGCTCCAACAACCACAACTGCGGCTCCAACCACCACCACTGCGGCTTCAACAACCACAACTGCAGCTTCAACATCCACAACTGCTCCTCCAACTACCACAACTGCTATTCCAACTACCACAACTGCAGCTTCAACATCCACAACTGCTCCTCCAACTACCACAACTGCTGCTCCAACTACCACAACTGCAGCTTCAACATCCACAAATGCCCCTTCAACCACCACAACTGTAGGTCCAACCACCACAACTGTCCCTCCAACTTCCACAACTGTTGCTCCAACCACCACAACTGCGGCTTCAACAACCACAACTGCAGCTTCAACATCCACACCTGCCCCTTCAACCACCACAACTTCCCCTCCAACTACCACAACTGACCCTCCAACTACCACAACTTCTACTACAACCACCACAATTGTTGCTCCAACAACCACATCTGTTGCTCCAACTACCACAACTGCCCCTTTAACCACCACAACTGCCCCTCCAACTACCACAACTGCCCCTCCAACTACCACAACTTCTGCTCCAACCACCACAATTGTTGCTCCAACAACCACATCTGTGGCTCCAACTACCACAACTGTAGCTCCAACCACCACAACTGTCCCTCCAACAACCACAACTGCGGCTCCAACCACCACAACTGCGGCTTCAAAAACCACAACTGCAGCTTCAACATCCACAACTGCAGCTCCAACCACCACAACTGCCCCTCCAACTACCACAACTGCCCCATCAACCACCACAACTGTAGCTCCAACCACCACAACTGTCCCTCCAACAACCACAACTGCGGCTCCAACCACCACAACTGCGGCTTCAACAACCACAACTGCAGCTTCAACATCCACAACTGCAGCTCCAACCACCACAACTGCCCCTCCAACTACCACAACTGCCCCTTCAACCACCACAACTGCCCCTCCAACTACCACAAATGCCCCTCCAACTACCACAACTTCCGCTCCAACCACCACAATTGTTGCTCCAACAACCACATCTGTTGCTCCAACTACCACAACTGTAGCTCCAACCACCACAACTGTCCCTCCAACAACCACAACTTCGGCTCAAACCACCACAACTGCGGCTTCAACAACCACAACTGCAGCTTCAACATCCACAACTGCAGCTTTAACAACCACAACTGCCCCCCCAACAACCACAACTGTTGCTCCAACTACCACAATTGTTGCTCCAACAACCACATCTGTTGCTCCAACTACCACAACTGTAGCTCCAACCACCACAACTGTCCCTCCAACAACCACAACTGCGGCTCCAACCACCACAACTGCAGCTTCAACATCCACAACTGCAGCTTCAACATCCACAACTGCAGCTTTAACAACCACCACAACTGTCCCTCCAACAACCACAACTGCGGCTCGAACTACCACAACTGCTGCTCCAACTTCCACAACTGTAGCTCCAACCACCACAACTGTCCCTCCAACAACCACAACTGCGGCTCCAACCACCACAACTGCGGCTTCAACAACCACAACTGCAGCTTCAACATCCACAACTGCAGCTCCAACCACCAAAACTGCCCCTTCAACCACCACAACTGCCCCTTCAACCACCACAACTTTCCCTCCAACTATCACAACTGCCCCTCCAACTACCACAACTTCTGCTCCAACCACCACAATTATTGATCCAACAATCACATCTGTTGCTCCAACTACCACAACTGTAGCTCCAACCACCACAACTGTCCCTCCAACAACCACAACTTCGGCTCCAACCACCACAACTGTCCCTCCAACAACCACAACTTCGGCTCCAACCACCACAACTGCGGCTTCAACAACCAAAACTGCAGCTTCAACATCCACAACTGCAGCTCCAACCACCACAACTGCCCCTTCAACCACCACAACTGCCCCTCCAACTACCACAACTGTAGCTCCAACCACCACATCTGTTGCTCAAACCACCACAACTCTCCCTCCAACAACCACAACTGCGGCTCCAACCACCACAACTGCGGCTTCAACAACCACTACTGCAGCTTCAACCTCCACAACTGCAGCTTTAACAACCACAACTGCTCCCCCAACAACCACAACTGTTGCTCCAACTACCACAATTGTTGCTCCAACAACCACATCTGTTGCTCCAACTACCACAAGTGTAGCTCCAACCACCACAACTGTCCCTCCAACAACCACAACTGCAGCTCCAACCACCACAACTGCAGCTTCAACATCCACAACTGCAGCTCCAACCACCACAACTGCCCCTCCAACTACCACAACTGCCCCTTCAACCACCACAACTGCCCCTCCAACTACCACAACTGTAGCTCCAACCACCACAACTGTCCCTCCAACAACCACAACTGCGGCTCCAACCACCACAACTGCCCCTCCAACTACCACAACTGTAGCTCCAACCACCACAACTGCCCCTTCAACCACCAAAACTGCCCCTCTAACCACCACAACTGCGGCTTCAACAACCACAACTACAGCTCCAACCACCACAACTGCCCCTCCAACTACCACAACTGCGGCTTCAACAACCACAACTGCAGCTTCAACATCCACAACCGCAGCTCCAACCACCACAACTGCCCCTTCAACCACCACAACTGCCCCTCCAACTACCACAACTGTAGCTCCAACCACCACAACTGCCCCTTCAACCACCACAACTGCCCCTCCAACCACCACAACTGCGGCTTCAACAACCACAACTGCAGCTTCAACATCCACAACTGCAGCTCCAACCACCACAACTGCCCCTTCAACCACCACAACTGCCCCTCCAACTACCACAACTGTAGCTCCAACCACCACAACTGCCCCTTCAACCACCACAACTGCCCCTCCAACCACCACAACTGCGGCTTCAACAACCACAACTACAGCTCCAACCACCACAACTGCGGCTCCAACCACCACAACTGCGGCTTCAACAACCACAACTGCAGCTTCAACATCCACAACTGCAGCTCCAACCACCACAACTGCCCCTTCAACCACCACAACTGCCCCTCCAACTACCACAACTGTAGCTCCAACCACCACAACTGCCCCTTCAACCACCACAACTGCCCCTCCAACCACCACAACTGCGGCTTCAACAACCACAACTACAGCTCCAACCACCACAACTGCCCCTCCAACTACCACAACTGCCCCTTCAACCACCACAACTGCCCCTCCAACTACCACAACTGCCCCTCCAACTACCACAACTTCTGCTACAACCACCACAACTGAGGCTCCAACTACCACAACTGCTCCTCCAACTTCCACAACTGTGTCTAACCCTAACCCAACCACCACAACTGAGGCTCCAACTACCACAACTGCCCCTCCAACTACCACAACTGCTCCTCCAACTACCACAACTGAGGCTCCAACCACCACAATTGTTGCTCCAACAACCACATCTGTTGCTCCAACTACCACAACTGTAGCTCCAACCACCACAACTGTCCCTCCAACAACCACAACTGCGGCTCCAACCACGACAACTGCGGCTTCAACAACCACAACTGCAGCTTCAACATCCACAACTGCAGCTTTAACAACCACAACTGCCCCCCCAACAACCACAACTGTTGCTCCAACTACCACAATTGTTGCTCCAACAACCACATCTGTTGCTCCAACTACCACAACTGTAGCTCCAACCACCACAACTGTCCCTCCAACAACCACAACTGCGGTTCCAACCACCACAACTGTGGCTCCAACCACAACAACTGCTCCTTCAACCACCACAACTGCCCCTCCAACTACCACAACTGTAGCTCCAACCACCACAACTGTCCCTCCAACAACCACAACTGCGGCTCCAACCACCACAACTGCGGCTTCAACAACCACAACTGCAGCTTCAAAATCCACAACTGCAGCTCCAACCACCACAACTGCCCCTCCAACTACCACAACTGCCCCTTCAACCACCACAACTGCCCCTCCAACTACCATAACTGCCCCTCCAACTACCACAACTTCTGCTACAACCACCACAATTGTTGCTCCAACAACCACATCTGTTGCTCCAACTACCACAACTGTAGCTCCAACCACCACAACTGTCCCTCCAACAACCACAACTGCGGCTCAAACCACCACAACTGCGGCTTCAACAACCACAACTGCAGCTTCAACATCCACAACTGCAGCTTTAACAAACACAACTGCCCCCCCAACAACCACAACTGTTGCTCCAACTACCACAATTGTTGCTCCAACAACCACATCTGTTGCTCCAAGTACCACAACTGTAGCTCCAACAACCACAACTGCAGCTCCAACCACCACAACTGCGGCTTCAACAACCACAACTGCAGCTTCAACATCCACAACTGCAGCTCCAACCACCACAACTGCCCCTCCAACTACCACAACTGCCCCTTCAACCACCACAACTGTCCCTCCAACTACCACAACTGCCCCTCCAACTACCACAACTTCTGCTCCAACCACCACAACTGAGGCTCCAACTACCACAACTGCGGCTCCAACCTCCACAACTGCTCTTTCAACTTCCACACCTGTGGCTAACCCTAACACTAATACTAACCCTAACCCAACCAACACAACTTTCCCTCCAACTACCACAACTGCTCCTCCAACTTTCCCAACTGTGGCTAACCCTAATCCAACCACCACAACTGTACTTCCAACCACCACAACTGCAGCTTCAACAACCACAACTGCTGCTACAACCACCACAACTGCAGCTCCATCTACGACAACTGCAGCCCCAACAACCACAACGACAGCTCCAACTTTGACAACTGCGGCTTCAACCACCACAACTGCAGCTCCAACAACCACAACAGCACCTCCAACAACCACAACTGCCCCTCCAACTACCACAACTACCCCTCCAACTACCACAACTGCCCCACCAAACTCTCCAACAGCCCGACCAACTACCACAACTGCTCCTCCAACCAACACAACTATAACTCCTACGACAACAACTGCCCCTCCAACTACCTAAATTGTCCCTCCAACTACCACAACTTCCCCTCAAACTAGAACAACTGCACCTCCAACTACCAGAAGTGTCCCTCCAACTACCACAACTGCTCCTCCAAATACCAACCAGTGACCAACATTACAAAGGGCTTAAGTTGACCTCTAGAACCTTTTATGTAGGCAAAAATTGTCAAAGGTGAATTGATAAAAAAAATTATTGAACACAAGTGTACCCTGAATCAGGGCTTTTAACTGTCTGTCGAATATTACTGACACAATTAAATGTGAATCCTCTCTGTCCTCTCCCCTCAAGAATTGATGTGTCAAGCTCATAGAATTAATATTTTTAATTATCTGTTGTACTGTATGTGTTTTGTCCTATAAAACACATTAATTTCACTACAGAGAAGGACTAAGTAGACTTAGTTCTGCGTACAGGTTGCCATTTTATTTTTTAATGTTTATGGTTCAATTATTAAGGATTCGATCAAAATAGATGTTTGTTTTATATTGTGTCAAATTGAGTGTTTGTTTGTTTTTTTGCATTTTTCTGTGTCCCTTTTCCATTTTGGTAAACCTGCCTGTCCTGGTGTTGCTTTTGTTATGTATGGAATATAAAGTATATAAATATTTTTGAAAATTTTGCATTTCCTTTGTGATCCTTACCTTAGGTCAGCAGGGCTATTGTGCAAGTGTTTTTTGTAAAAAATATTTTTGTACTGACATAAACTTGTATTGTTCATATGTATATTTGACTTCAACTCTAAAAATGTCATGTGATGTTTTGTTTGAGCCACAACCATTTTTTCCACATAATTTAAAACTATAATACAAGATGAGCATTTATGTTATTTCATCTTGTGTTATACCATTTCTAAAGAAAGAAAGAAATATACAGTCATATGAAAACGTTTGGGAACCCCTCTCAGCCGGCATCATAATTGACTCTGCTTTCACAAAAAGAAAGATAAAAGTGTTATGTCTTTAATTTACTAGGAACAGCTAAGTACTGGGATGTTTTCCAAACAAAGATTTTTTGAAAAGCAGTATTTGGTTGTATGAAATAAAATAAAATGTGAAAAACTGGCTGTGCAAAAATTTAGGAACCCTTGTGGTTTTGTTGATTTTAATGCCTGTAAGTAAAACTGATGACTTTAAACACAAAGTAAGTTTGATTATATTGTTAAGCCTTGAACCTCATAGAAATGTCTGTTTAATCATGAGAAAAGGTATTTTAGGTGCCTAAATGCAAGTTGCACTTCTCTTTGACTCTCTGCTGAAGTGAGAACAAAGATTGTTCATTGTCATGGTTTAGGGGAAGGCTACAAGAAGCTTTCCCAAAGGTTTCAATTGTCAATTTCGACTGTAAGGAACGTTGTCAGGGAATGGAAGGACACAGGCACAGTGGCAGTTAAACCCAGGCATGGCAGACCAAGAAAAAAACAGTAGCGCATAGGTGGAGGATTATGAGAATGGTTGCACACAACCCACAGATCACCTCCAAAGACCTGCAAGAACATCTGGCTGCAGATTGTGTATCTGTACATCGTTCAACAATTCAGCGCAATTTGCACCAAAACATCTGTATGGCCGGTTGATGAGAAGGAAGCCCTTTCTGCGCCCACGCCACAGATACAGTTGCATGGAGTATGCAAAAGCTCATTTAGACAAGCCAGATTCATATTGGAAGAAAATGCTTTGGACTGATGAGACAAAAATTAAGTTATTTGGTCTTTATAAAAAGCGCTTTGCATGGCGAAAGAAGAAAACTGCATTCCAAGAAAAACACCTGCTACCTACTGTCAAATTTGGTCATGCTGTGGCCACTTCAGGGACTGGGGCCCTGGTTAAAGTCGATAGTTGGATGATTTCAACCCAGTTTCAACAGATTATTCAGGATAATGTTCAAGCATCAGTCACAAAGTTGAAGTTGCGCAGGGGTTGGATATTCCAACAAGACAATGACCCTTAACACAGTTCAAATTCCTGCAGAGGGAAAAGTACAATGTTCTGATATGGCCGTTGCAGTCCAATGACTTGAATATCATCGAAAATCTATGGGATGATTTGAAGCGGGCTTTCCATGCTCGGCAGCCATCACATTTAACTGAACTGGATCGCTTTAGTATATAAGAATGTTCAAAATACCTACATCCAGGATCCAGACACTCATCACAGGCTACCAAAGGCGTCTAGAGGAAGTTATTTTTGCAAAAGGAGGCTCAACTAAGTACTGATGTCATTTTTCTTTTGGGGTGCCCAAATTTATGCAACAGTCAAATTTTGTTATGATGCCTATTGCATATTTTTTATTATTCCAATAAACAAAATGACACTGCTGAATTGCTTCTGTTTCCCTAATGTATGTCATATATGAAAAGGAATTTGTTTCTTTGAAATCCCAGCTAATGATGAACAAAAATCCCCAAAATTAGAAGGGGGTCCCAAACTTTTTCATATGACTGTATATGGAGTACCCATTCTTTGTTTGATTATATGTCCACACATACAATGGACACTTTTCAATACTACATTATTAAGCTACTGTTAAATAACATGGTTAGGTTCGCCCCACTTTTTTGCGTCACCAGTGATGATTTATTGTAGCTCATGGTTTGCACTTGTTTCCCAGATAGCAGTAGTTGCTGGAACTTAAACATTTGCCTTGTCTACTTGTTAAAGTAATTATTTACATATTTATTTACAGCCTGAACTCTGATTGTATCCTTCCATTGCTCCTCAAAGACATTGAAAGTCACGATTTTCTCTGACAGCATCTCAAATGTACTGTGTACCAACTGAAGTTAGGCTAGACGATGTCAACACTGAGAAATATTTGAACCTAATAGTCTACTAAATTTCTTTATGGCAACACTATAACATTGAATATAAATACTCTTGGCATTACTTCATTAAGAAACCTGTTAGACAGCTTTTATTAAGGCTTCCAGTAATAGTTTGGCTTTGGCAAGAGCACATTAAGTGCAGAGGCATTTTAACCGTGGAACACAATGTTAATGATTATGTACTTTCCCTCTTTTAAATACATAAAGTTATTCTAAAGCTAAGGAGACCCTCAGTGGATCAGCATTAATGTTGCCAGAAGAAGGGTGGATATTTAGCAGGTATTTAGCCCAGTTATTTTTCCAAAAGTGTTATGGTTTTAACGTTTTACACCTAGCCATAAGTTTTCAATCTTTACATATTATTTTCTCTACCACTGAAGCAATCCTCACCAGACATGTCCTCATTTATCAGATACAGGAGGTGTACATTCACATCTACATGAATTTATTAATTTAAGCTCAAACCCCAAGGCCATACAACAGCCTTTCTGCACAGCATGTATCACACCAACAACCTATGACAAAACTGACGAAGTCTGTTTGCTTCCGCAGCAGCTCTCCTCTCCAACAGTGAAAGTTGTTTCATGTAGTTATATTGTATGTCGTATATTATGGCACTGTATGTGTTGACCCGGCTATACATTTGTATCTGTCGCTGGACTGATGTGCAGTACCTAGAAATTCTATTGTAAGTTTACTTTGTTGCAGCACCCTCCTGGTCACCTGATGTGACAAAACTAAATAAAGGACATGGGTCACTGTTATCAATTACACCAGAGGAAGACCAAATTGTTGGTCTAAATGTGGTGTCTTTGCACATATAAAGTGTCTTCGGAGCATTAAGCTGTTGCGGGGCACTTCTTTCTTTAGGATCATATATTTCTACTCTAATTTTATAAACAGAGTGCTTCCATTAATCAGTATATTAACAGGCCTATATGAAAAGGTACTTATTTTGTCTGCTTGGAGCTTGAACACTTGTTATGGGTGAGTTGAAAAATATTTATATTAATCTTCAAGTAAATGGCATTTTAAATAAGACAAGAATAACTATTTTCCAAATGTGTTGGCTGAAAAGCAGTTACACTAACTTTTCCTGAAAATGAGCACAATTATTTACCTCCACTCAATCGCCTATAAAACACACCCTTTCCGATCAGGCAAGGACTAGCAGGAGCACCTCTCATTACTCTCATAATGGTGGCTGCTTTTTGAGCTTTTGTGTTAGAGTATTCCACCCATGTTGGATAATCATGGAGAAAACCACAATCATCCACAGTGTTGATTGGTAGAACTGAATGTAATGGCAAGGCCACACTAGGGATATTTAGCGCTTATGTTTATGCATGAAAATGAATTAAAATATAAAAAAAAATATGTGTATCTCTGAATTAAGTCTTTGACTAAGCAAATGCATGTCCCTCTGTTCGAATAACACTTGCAATCAAATATCACTTATAATAAATATTTGATAGAAATCTAGATCCACCACTTTCAACCAGGATTTTAAAGTTAAACTTATGGAACCTTGTATATATATATTTTTTAAAGTACTCTGGTTGAAGATTTTATGTTAGCCATGGAAATTGGGCAACTTGATGATAATTGTCATCCTATTTGAGAAATGTACTTCACTGATGACAAAAATTTAAATAAAGACCAAAACTCAGACACCTTTCCAATCATGACTGACTAGAAGCTGATCCATACAGCAGCAATTTAAAAAGTAAAAAAAAAAAAATGTCATGGTGTAAAGTCATTGCAGATTATTTGAACTGTTTGATGTGTTTTATGATTTCGTTTGTAGTTTCTTTCGTTTCAAAACATATAACTCACATGACCTGCTTTTCAGGTTACACGAGCAGCCCGCCTTTGTCTCTAATGCCTTGCCACTCCCTCCATTATTAAGGGAGGCATAATTATTAAAGACAATCTGCAATTTGCAATAAGCAATAGCAAAATACCAATATATCTTTAGTTGGAGTGGTGAGAAGTAACAGCATTCATCATGGACAGAAAAATCCTCTGTTGGATATTTTTGCTTGGATATTTGCATTCATGGTCTAGACAAGGTAAATATTGGTAATCTGCCCTATTGTATAAGATTATTCAAAAATCCAGATTAGACTGGAGACAAGTGTTTCAAAAAAATATTGCTATTATTGTTTGCTACAATACATCGCAATTGATTATAGTTTTATTAAATAAACGTGTCAACAGTGTACATTACTGCAAACAAGAGCATTCAACAACATTTATGCAGATTTTTTTTTGGGAATCATTGTTGTAAACTGTAATAAATTTATAATGATGAACATGCAAACACATATGACTAAGCCTGACTTCCCTTAAAATGAATCACACATATCATAGTGCATTTAAAACAATTCAATCCATTGTACGCCATTACATTCTTGTGTTATTTATGATTATTTTTACAAAGAGAAGAATTGCAGATGTGATCATCATTCATGAACTATTTTCCCCCTGCAGCTGAAGCACTTACGTGTCAATTGTGCATCGATCCAGATGAAAAGAATTGTTCAATCACAAAACCAGCTACATGTACCTCAGGGGAGATGTGTATGACTTCTTCCATTCTAAGTAATATTTTCTTTATTTCATCCATTACTTTTCAATGAAGACATGTACAGCAGAGCTAGCCTGGAAATCCAGACCCATGGAGCAAATTTAAATTGGCCAGTGGCGATTCTGGATTTCCAGGGTACAGCAGAGCATTATTTTCTGTCATTAACACATTGGCCTGATTTTAAACCTTTTATCAGGTGGAACGTTGTTAGATGAAAATCGAATCATCAAACAGTGTGCATCGCCTGACCTGTGTCCAGTCACAGGCTTTCATAATTCTTCATCCAACTTTGGTTTTTCACGTGAAGTTTCATCCACTAAGTGCTGCAACACAGATGGCTGCAACTCAGAAACTCTTCCTTGTGAGTACAGATGGATAATTAGCTTATTTAAGATAAGAGATGATAACATAGATGACAATGTTCTATTTTTGTTTTGGGGCACTTGAATATTCTCTTTTGGTCAACAACATTTTTTTCAATTTATTTTTTCAGTCCCTGGGGATCAACCAGAAAACGGATTAGAGTGTTTCACTTGTATCGGATCTCAATGCACCTCTACGCTAAAATGTAAGGGATCGGAGGACCGTTGCGTAAGTGCAAGTGGTGAGTCTTTTGAACAAAAATTATCTCTATATATGTCTTTTACCTGAATACTTCTATTCCACTACATTTCAGAGGTAAATATACGGCACTTTTACTGAACTTATGTTTATATGATTAGTGAATTTACAAATTAAATAAAATTAAATACATTTGTATCAGATAATCATCTCTTAAAAACTACATTAGTTTAACATGTACAAATGTCTCCACTTCAACCTCTTAAACTTTAATGATACATCTCTAACAAAAAGTACAGTATCTATGGCAGTCTTGGAGGGACCATTTAGCACAATAACTACTTTTACTTTAAAAACTTTCTTGCACACTACTTTTGTACTTTTGCTAAAATAAAAATGTTTTTATTGACAGTGTACTTGTAATACAGTATATTTACATTGTTGTATTATACAGCTCTAGGACAATATTAAGAGACCAATCCAAACAATCAGTTTCTGTGGTTTTACTATGAAGAGAGCCAATTAAAAAAATATGCCAATTTAAAAACAAATTGGAGTGGTATATTATTTTTTCCACATAGCTGTAGAATTTTAATCAAGATGTACAGTAGGATGTAGATTTGTTTTCCAGGAATCCCTAATCGATATCAATACAGGGCAGTAAAACAGTTTTTTCATCAACAGTGAACATTGGTCTGGGCCACTTTCCGGTATTTGGCTGCATGTCTCAAAACCTGTGTGGCGCTGCTCCCCTTTTAAAACATTTGTTTCCATCTTTTGATGGAATGAGCATCACCGTTGTCCCAGAGTGTTGTGAGGGCTCCTTTTGTAATGCTGTTCCAACTGCAGCTCCATCAGGTATGTATCTTAACCAAAATGTGTTTAGAATCCACTGACCCCAAGTTTATTTGTACATACAACTTAAAGAGATGATCAATGATTTTAGAATGTCATTTAGAGCCTACTTTGTGAGACATTTATAATTATTAATCTATTTTAGGGATTAACTCCAGGTATTAAAGGTGCACCATGTAACTTTGGGTGTTTCAGAAAAGTCAACATTTTCTAAGGTATATTCTCATAACTGAATAAACAAACTTTCCTCAAAAGATATTGTGCATAAAACCTTTAGCTCCACAATGTCAGCTTTAACTGGACGTGAAATATCAAGGAGTGAATCCTCAATATAAACTTATTGGGACTTCTGTGCAGCTATCTGGTGTAACGCCCAGCTCTCTGTGCACAGCAGCAGCGCAAACCCAGCTCCAGCCCTATGATCATCTTTTATAATGTGGGTGCATCACACGAGTAACTCCTTTCACATTACACATAGTAAACCTTCCTGAAATAAAATATCAGTTTGCTAAAGTCTTTCTTCACTTCTTCTCCACTCAGAGACATTTGATCCTTTTCCCTGTTCCTCATCTCCAGCCCATTTCCTTATTCCCCAGGTCCTTCTTTTGCAAATTTTCATCCATCCACCAGAGGCCCTCAGATTTTCTCTCTTTTTCCCAACACCTCACTGCCTCAGTCACCTTCCAACCTGCTCTCACCTCCCCACTCTGATCTAATCTAATCACATTCAAGCTATTGACAAATTGCTACTTACCTGTACCTACCTTTGCCTGTCTGCCAACTAACCTGAACCATGGACGTACCTGAACCCATACTTGCGTAAAACCCAGGGTTTGGGATGAAGTTACTGTATGTTATATGATGTAATGATTTATCTATGATCTGTGAGTCCAGCTGAGAGAAGGCCTTGGGGAAGACCTAGGACTAGGTGGAGAGATTATATCTATACAGTGGCCTAGTAATGCCTCGGGATACCTGGCCCCCACCCAATCCTAGATAAGCGTTTGATGAGGATGAGTGAGTGATTACATAAAAAACAAGGCTTTTCAGCGATTACGTCATAGACAAATAAATAACTAAAGCACAATACATACAAATAGTGAAAATGTATTATTTGAAGGTATAGGCATATACAATATGATGTCAAGTATCTACTGTAAACAGATAATAATATTACTCGAGTTCACAGCATGTGTACAGTTATAGCAGTAAAAAATTAATAATAATAATTTAGTTTAGACTAGTAGAGTTTCAACCAACAAGTAAATAAAAAGAGCAGACAGGAGGAGGAGAGGAATTGCATTACATCATAGCATTCTGAAAATAGGTAACCTGTTTGACAACCTTGAAGAAAGGATCTATGGTTTGGCAATGGCCCAAACAGCATTTTAGCCTCTATTTAATTTACATGTATTTGATGTCAGCTAAAGTAGTTCTAAAAATAAAGTTATATTACTGGTACCATTTGGTGTTACAAATCTGGTATTTGTGTTGAAGACAACAACATTAAATGTAATGACATACCCTCATCCTTAATCTGCTGCATGGCAGCGCTGTAGATTTTGTCTGAGACTGGATGTACAAGTTGTATGGAAGTGTACGTATGTTACCTTCTCACCCCTTACATAGCAGAGGGAGGGGAAATTCACAAGCTAGACACGGAAATTCAATAACAGACAACACTTACCTGGAGCGGTGACAAGTAACACCTGTTATCATGGAAAGAAAACTCCTTTTCTGCATATTTTTGGTTGGATATTTACATTCATCTTCTGGACAAAGTATGTATTAATTCCACATTTCTTTTCACATGATATTTTTATTCCTTTTTACTTTCCATTTTACTTTCTAATACACGTTATTGTATGAGTACACTTGAGATTGTATAAGTGTTAACTTATGGTCTGTGTTTTATATTTGAGATTCTACTAATTATATAAAAGATATATTTTTCCTTCTATTGCCTTTGATGAAGTTACAATTACAGTCATTTTGACAATATGTTACAATCCTCTGACAAACAAGCACCATTGGATATTGTTGTCATATTTGATGATGTGACACAAATGTAAAACTACAAAATATTTTGATTCTGATTTTGATCAACATTTTAACCACTACTGCTCAACAGCCGCCTCAACAGCCGCAACTGTGGCTCCAACCGCCGCAACTGCCGCTCCAACCGCCGCAACCGTGGCTCCAACCGCCGCAACTGTGGCTCCAACCGAGGCTCCAACCGCCTCAACTGTGGCTTCAACCGAGGCTCCAACCGCCGCAACTGTGATTCCAACTGCCACAACCGGGGCTCCAACCGCCGCAACTGCCGCTCCAACCGCTGCAACCGTGGCTCCAACCGCCGCAACCGTGGCTCCAACAGCCGCAACCGTGGCTCCAACCGAGGCTCCAACCGCTGCAACTGTGGTTACAACCGCCACAACCGGGGTTACAACCGCCACAACCGGGGCTCCAACCACTGCAACTGCCGCTCCAACCGTGGCTCCAACCGCCGCAACCGTGGCTCCAACTGTGGCTCTGACCGCCGCAACCGTGGCTCCAACCGCCGCAACTGTGGCTCCAACCGAGGCTCCAACCGCCACAACTGTGATTCCAACTGCCACAACCGGGGCTCCAACTGCCGCAACTGCTGCTCCAACCGCCGCAACTGTGGTTCCAACAGCCGCAACTGTGGCTCCAACCGCCGCAACTGTGGTTCCAACAGCCGCAACTGTGGCTCCAACCGCCGCAACTGTGGCTCCAACCGCCGCAACCGTGGCTCCAACAGCCGCAACCGTGGCTCCAACCAAGGCTCCAACCGCCGCATCTGTGATTAGAACCGCCACAACTGGGGTTACAACCGCTACAACCGGGGCTCTAACCACTGCAACAGCCGCTCCAACCGTGGCTCCAACTGCCCCTCCAACCGCCGCAACCGTGGCTCCAACTGCCCCTCCAACCGCCGCAACCGTGGCTCCAACTGCCCCTCCAACCGCCGCAACCGTGGCTCCAACTGCCGCTCCAACCGCCGCAACTGTGGCTCCAACCGAAGCTCCAACCGCCGCAACTGTGGCTCCAACTTCCACAGCTGCGACTCCAATTACCATATCTCAAGGTATGTAACTTAACTTAACTCAACCTGGTCAACTATCTTTTTCAAAAAAATTTTAATATATTTTGAAAATATTTTGATTCTGATTTTGATCAACATTTTAACCACTACTACTCAACAGCCTCCTCAACAGCCGCAACTGTGGCTCCAACCGCCGCAACTATGGCTCCAACCGCTGCAACTGCCACTCCAACAGCCGCTCCAACAGCCGCAACTGTGGCACCAACCACCGCAACTGCCGCTCCAACCGCCGCAACTGTGGCTCCAACCGAGGCTCCAACCGCTGCAACTGTGATTCCAACCGCCACAACCAGGGCTCCAACCGCCGCAACTGTGGCTCCGACCGAGGCTCCAACCGCCGCAACTGTGATTCCAACCGCCACAACCGGGGCTCCAACCGCTGCAACTGTGGCTCCAACCGCTGCAACTGTGGCTCCAACCGTCGCAACCAAGGCTCCAACTGCCGCAACTGCCGCTCCAACCGCTCCAACCGCCGCAACCGTGGCTCCAACAGCGGCAACCGTGGCACCAACCGCCGCTACAACCACCGCAACTGTGGCTCCAACCACTGCCACTGCCGCTCCAACCGTGGCTCCAACTGCCGCTCCAACCGCCGCAACTGCCGCTCCAACCACTGCAACTGCCGCTCCAACCGTGGCTCCAACCGCCGCAACCGTGGCTCCAACTGCCGCTCCAACCGCCGCAACTGTGGCTCCAACCGTGGCTCCAACCGCCGCAACTGTGGCTCCAACTTCCACAACTGCGACTCCAATTACCATATCTCAAGGTATGTAACTTAACTTAACTCAAAAAAAAATTTATATATTTATTAATTTAGCATAATTCACAAGTTATGCACACATTTGCATATCTTTAAAAACCAAGAATCTATTTTGGATCAAGCCAGAATTGAAATCTTTATTGCTTTGCACTTCAATACAAAAAGGCATTGTTTTAATGTCAGTAATCAACTGGCAAAGTTTCATGATCTTTGACATTTTACCCTCGCCTTAAACCGTGGTAAAGATTTTCTATTTCCGCTCCCTGTAGCTTCCAGCAGGTAGTTTTGCAGATTGTCCACCCAAGTTGTGATCCTTGAAGGTCCTAGATATCATTTCTGGTGAACAACCTTTTACAACATTCCATACCTGTTTTCCAAAAAAAGGTGGTTTTGCCCCCTGGGTAAATTGAGTGAAGTCGTACTTAGATGGTAATGGCAAGAACAACACGCATTCTTGTATCGTTATTAAAGTAACTTGGTAATGAATCACCCTCATGCATGAGCATAGGGAGGTGTTTCAGGTACGTCCAGCTGGAAGGAGGCCCCAGGGATGACCCAGGACTAAGTGGAGAGATTATATTTACACACTGGCCGGGGAATGCCTCGGTATGCCACAGTCAGAGCTGGTTAATGTGGCCAGAGAAGGGGAAGTTTGGGGTCCCTCTCTTGAGTTGTATAGCCCCCGACCCGACTCCGGATAAGCGGTTGACGATGAATGATGATGAATGAGAGTACACATGTTCCATTAGGATGAACTTACAAATAGATGTGCATCGCTAACATGCTGCAATATTTTATAATCCTACTTTTTGTAGTAGTGGTATTTTTTATAATTAAAAAAATAATTATCACCTGGACGGTTTTGTTTTATTTCATACAGAGTTGGTGGCAAAGGCATATCTTAAGGTGAAGATAACTTCCAGTGGAGAGATCAGCAATGCAACCATCATTGAATTGGTTGAGCAGGTGTGTAAAACTGAACGAATCAAATAATTTACCGTCATTTTAAAGGCTCTTCAATGAGACGGATGAACTCTTTATTCTCTGTGTTTTTCTCTCGTTTTAGTTTTTTGGATTTCAGAAACCACCTGGGACAATCTTGTCAGCCACAGTGACGAACATTCAAAAGGTTAAAGGTGCTAATTTAGGCAATTCGACGTTAACTACTGAATTTGTGCAGTAATAGCACTACAAAGAAAGTAATGTATTTAGTGTAAAGTAGAGCTTAAACTTACAAGGAAATAAAAAGAGCAGACATGAAGAGGAGAGGAATTGTATTACATAACATACCGTAAATAGGAAACCTGTTGACAACCTTGAAGAATGGTTCCAGTTATGGTTTGGCAAAGGCCCAAATTGCATTTTAGCCTCCATTTAAGTCACATTTATTTTATATCAGCTGAAGTAGTTAAAAAAAAAGTAAAGTGATATTACTGGCACCATTTGGAGTTACAACACTTTATGTAATGCATGATCATCTCTGCACAAGTTATGATATACTTTTTGGTGTTGCTTAAATGTAGCAGTAGTAACACAAGAACCAATTTATGTTTATTATGTTGTACTAAACCTTTTTGAAAGATGAATAAAGACAATTTTCTATTTGATATGACAGTTACTCATGTTCATTTTATATTATTCTTTGAAAACAAACTTTGTTATGAATTAGAATTTAATGCAAATATAATTATATATATATACACATTCAATGTCAAATACCTGGACTAAATTAAGCTTAAATTAAGTATTCAAACTAGCTTTTCTGTGGTAGTCTGAAAATGTGTGTGTCGGAGGTGCAGGACACAATTTCTATCTAAAGTAAATTGGAATATTTATTAAAAAACATGAATGATAATCTTATCTAAGGCTTACACATCAAGTTATGTCAGCAACAGCCAACTGTGTTAAAACTATTCACATCGGAGCTACAATAGCCAAAACTCTTAACCCTGGTGACAAGCATCTTTCCCCTCTCACTCTTCTCCAAGAGATAATTGTTCAGATGATTCACGCGGTCACTTTCCGATGACGTTCTTCTCAGTCAGCTATCCTGCAGAAACCTTCAAGCTCCATAAAGTCAGCTCAACAGGACTTGAAGCATCACATCCACATCATATCCCTGTCATGACTTGACTGCACCTTTCCTCTCCATCTCCACATGTCTGTAATCTTGTGAAGCCCAGGGCCTCATGCACGGCTCTGCTCAGCAGCATGGTCAGGTCGGCAGCTCCCGACGCTCCCCTCGGCAGGGAGAGCTCCAGAGCGCAGGTGGAGGCGTAGGGCAGACGCACACCTGACATACTCACATCCTAGAAAAATTAATTAAAAAAAAAAAAAAGGAGAGGGAGATGTGACACAAGAATGATAAAGACACGGGAAAGTGCATGGAAACAAAGAAAGCAAGATTATTTTAATCCTCTAAGTCATCAACTTCTTTATTGTGACCATACAAGCACCAAAGAATACTTGAAGACTACGAGGAACTTTTAAATGTTTATTTATTAACTGTATTTTTTTTTACAGTTATTAATACCTTTGAATGATCTGCAGGGAACTTAATGGTCCTTAATGAAATTGAATTTGCTAATAGGCAAAGTAGGAACAATTCTCAGGACAATTTCATATCATATGGATCATGCTGATGTGAGAGATACCAACCTGGGAGTAAAAACACAGGGAAATCAATCTGGGGAACCCGAGAGGAGGCACATGATCAGCTCCTGTGATGAAGGCGAGGAGGTCTTCAAAGGAGAAACCTGCCTGACCGTCTGAATGTGCACAAGGACAAAATGTTGTTAAATTGTTGTCACAGAAAACCCCTAATTTCAATGTCACTTAGAACCCTTTTCTTCCATCAGTGCACGATACAAGAACTCCCATCCCTCTGTTCTTACCGCTGACCAAGGTGAGGACTGTCTCCCAGTGTCCAGCTGTTGCCTCCTCAGCTGCCCTCAGTTGGCTGTCTGCGTGGCTGTAGCTGATGGTGAAAAGCTTTTTGAACTCTTCCAGGTTCATAGGCTGCTGCTGTGCCGACGTCATCACTGGCACAAACGCTTCCCAATGGGACCGTACCGTATCCCACAATCCACCACAGCTGTTCAGCCCCTCTGTGAACTGCGAGATCATGCTGGCCACCCTGAAGGACATCAGGGGGACTGAGCAGTTGTTGTATTGGCTCGCTAGCCTTTACATTTTGTCAGAAGTTATTTGGTGATTTGAGTGTAAAGTAGAATTAGATAGCACTCACTGTAGCAGTGAGTGCAACTATTTTTTTCACTGTCAAGTTAGGTGAACTTGCAGCAGGTTTAAAGATACAACAGAATATATGCCAAGTGTAAACTTAGTGTTGTAAACAACATAGTGTCCACCTATATGTTGCGCTCTTGCCCAAACCGTTAGGCTTTCTGGTAATTTTTTTGTTTTAATTGTTGTGTCTAATTTTTCTCCAAATATTATGGCAGTAATATTATGATTTTTCCTACGATAGCTATTGTTGGTATAGTGAAAGTTCCAGAAGATTACGATCTTACAGAAAGTCATTGCCTTTTCCTTTTTTACAAGCAAGGCGCTCAATTTTATTCAAATGGAAGGATACAACTCCCCCATCACACATCCAATCGAGCAAAGATTTTGATGCCGAACATCAAGCTGGAAAAAAATCCGATGTACCCTTAACTGCTCTACTAGGAGATTTTACAAAACCTGGGACCCATTGATAAATCATGTGAATAATATGTGTGTGTCCTACCTGTGGTAGATGTAATGTTTTACCAGGCAAACATAAATCTTTGGTATTTCATTAGAATGGGCTGAAAAGATTCCAGGGATCCCACAGCTCGACACCCAGTGGCACAGACTGGGAGGCAGCAGCTTCACATTAGTGCAACCATGCAGCTACAAGAGGGGCAGAGAAGCATTATTTGTGTGTGTGTGTGTGTGTGTGTGTGTGTGTGTGTGTGTGTGTGTGTGTGCATGCTTGAAAAGTGTGCATTTACTATCTACTGAGTGAATCACATAAAATAAATCAAATACATATTCCATGTGTTTTTTTAATTTCCTCAAAGACAGGAGTGGGAGTTTTTTCCCCTGTGTGTGCGCAGTGAAGGAATTTTCGTTCTTTAAGCTAGTTAATATTAATGATTAATAGAACTACTGCCTCTCAGTCTTATGGGTCTGTATACTGTTTCTCTCAGACAATAGCTCAGCTGTGTCTCCTATTAGAAGTCACTGTGGGGTTAGCTGTGCAAAAAAAGTCTCATCTCCCTAAGCACTAAGTTTAATTGTTCAGCTCAGACCCAAAATATTGATATGTTTGGCGAACATGAAGAAAAATGTATTTCACCCGTGCTACCTGTTGCAGCCACATTTGAGCCTCTGAATCAACAATGTCGGCCAAGCTGAAGTCCTCCAAAGATGGATTCTGGCCACACATCAACTGTGACAATAAAAAAATACCAAAAAATTAAAAAGAGTATAATGACGTACTGCAAATACAAGCATAATATACACAATTGTATTCAACCTGGTAGAGTGCGGGGTGTAGACAACGAGGTCCAGGCCCGCCCTGAGTCATGGACCAGCCAATCAGAATGCCGGCATCGTAATACTTCTTGTCTTCAAGTGCTGAGAGGTCATAGGTCAAGAACAGACGCCCTGGAGGACCCTCAAACACAGAGCTTTGCTGCAGCTCCAGCAAACTCAGTCTGTGTGAAGAGACATTTTAAAAAAAATCACATATTATGAAGTGTAATCTATAATTCCTTTACAAACAAACATATTAGTGTGGAAATGATCAACAAATTAGTTCAACAACAAATACTAATCAAGGGAAGGATAATATCAATCCAAGTGCTAAGAGAAGATATTATAACCCTACTTGCCTTTAAGAAAAGGGGATATCATCCCTTCTTTTTTTTGATACAGCGGGATTATAGAAAAACCAGATAATACCAACAGCTCTGTTTATATTTCACAGTCAAGTCAGGACACATGTTTGACATTATTAATAAAAAAAAAACAGCATGTGCTTCAGGTAAAATTGTGAGGCAATGACGGATCATAACCTGAAGAACTCTCTGAGAGGCCCCTCATAGCCGCCGTCGGTCTCTTCTCCTCTGAAGGAGATGAGGGCCGCGGTCCTGAAACAGAAGCCTGGTCTCCTTACTGCCTTCAGAGCGCTATGGAGCACGTCAATCCTCTTCACCCGGATGTGGCTTTCTACATCTTCATCATGGTTCTCCAGTTGGAACAGTCTCAGTATGGTGTCTAGGTCTAACTGCACACAGAAGGACAGAGGTTTAAGGATTAGGATTTGGTAAAAAAAAAAAAAAAAAAAAAAAAAAAAAAAAAAAAGGTTGATTCTGTCATTTTCTTTTGCCGTGGATGGAATGGACTGACCTCCTCTGTAGGGCTGCTAACAGGACGCTGAGTCTGTCCTTCCAGCTGAGTGTCTTCATCCAGGCAGCTTTCTGTGCTGGCCTCCACGCAAAACTCTTTCCTTACAAAAGACGAGACAGCACACGGATATTCATGTTGTTCAGGAATATGTCCACCGTTAATCATGTTTAAACATGTATTTATTCTTCTTACCGGTTCACAACAGGTGACGTCTCGCTTGCTGATCTCTCAGGTTCGGCCGCCTGTTGAGACAGGAACAGTTTTACTTCATGCATTGTGGAACAAATATATAAAAGTTAAGTTAATGACTTTAAAACATAGGAAAAGAGAAACCAAACACTCCTACACCTATTAGTTTCTATGCAATATACCCACAGCACTGAATCAATCACATCCCAAAGGCAGACAACACTACAATTGTAAAGATGGTTCACCTCTTGGGTAAGCTACTTTACTGCATGTAATGCATGAATTAAACTCTTCCAATTCTGTCATGTCTTATGAAGTTTTGAAAACAAATTTCATAAGGGAATACAATTCATATTATAAGAATGCTTATGATGCTTGACGAAAAAATGTGTCAACTGAGTCAATACCTCCTCACGATCCGCTACCTGTGTGTGTACTGAAAAATAAATAATCCAGTGTTAAAACACAGCCTAAAGGCACTGTAAACTTGCATGTAGATCGTGAGGAGATGTTCACTGATTTTGACAAACAAAGGGATTTGGTCCACAAGCATTCTACACAATCACTGTGTAGCGGCTTTCCATTAAGCAACATGGCTCTTACACACTGACTTCACCTATAAAAAAAGAGAAAAACTGAGCGGCTGTGGTTTACCTGTGAGTAGTCCTGGTGGCTGAGGATGTACAAATCACTGTGTCCTGAGATCCTGAGGACCTGCTCTCCTGTCCAGCCTTCTGCAGGCGTGTCTGGGACAAACAGCACCTTGGAGCCCTGCAAACACTGGAACCCACATGACATAACTTTAGATATAAATTTACCAAAATGAGGAGGAATTGGAGGCAAACTTGTAATTCGCCACTAGATTCATTTAAGATTGAGGTCATATTGTGGTAAGATGAACAAAATCTCTAAGTTAATTTGATTTCACCCAAATATGAGTTCTTATACATCCTAATAAAAGTCAAAACATCCCTCACAGGGATACACACACACACACACACACACACACACACACACACACCTGTAGATAAGTAAAGGAGAAGCCGTCTCCTGTCCTTTTAACAAACCGCCTCCAGAAGAGCATTGCCAGTCGACCCTCCATCTGATTGGCCGACCAACCACAGTTGATGGTGATGCGAGCAGTCAATCCCTTGGCGGCTAGAGCTGTGCATTCTTTTCCTTGTGGAATAGAGTGTCTGAAAAAACAGAGAGGAGTATTTAGTAGATAATGTATTTTTACTGGATATCTTTAGGCATCAGCAATGTAGGATTATGTCACCAGCATGTCACCTGGTTTTCACACCGTGATCAGAATTTAAAAAGAAATTGTGAATATGCTATTGTTATTATCACTTCAGAAAGACCACACAACTTAAGTGACATGAACGTGTTAAGCTCAATTATAATGATAGTTTGCCTGTTAGATATCTTCGTGAGCCGAATTCATATTTTGGCTCAAAGATGGTCAAAAGAGTCTCCAAATTGGAAAGGGGTTGATTCTCTGAGGAGCATGAACGTGCTCATTCAATTGGATCATGATCATTTGATATTGATATTTTTTAATAGGAAAACAGTGGAAGATTTCTACGAACTGTGGCTTGGCATGGGACAATGATATGATGGCTTAAATAATGGCAATTCACAATATTATTATTATCCACGATATTCATAAAATATTCCACAAACTATCATATTTTATCTTAAGAGATACTGGAGTTACTTTTCCCTGAATTTTGTTAGGAAAACACTTATTCTTTATTTATCACAGATGGGGAAATATGTATTTTTTTTGTGTGAAAAGCAATCAAAACATCTTAACACATTTACTTTATCAGTGGGGGATACAATGGCCAAGCAGAGCCTTCAGCCTAGGAATGACATGGAAATATCCAAGCCAAGTATTGCAAATAAGACAGATGTTTTCTAAACATGCAATTTAACAGTAAGCTCCTCTCACCTCTCCAGCTGGGCCAGGTAGTGTTCTCGAGGTAGACAGACCACATCTCTGACCACAAGTCCCGTCCGAAAAGTCAGTCTCGTCCATTTGACACGACTGACTTTGTTCGTGGACGGCTGCAGGCAGCACAACATCACACAAAACAAAAAAGGTAAACGGACAGACGGACAAGGTAAAAACACATACTGGTAAATCACATCCAACTGAGCACTCACATGGTTACTAAAATGTTCCAAAATCTAGGAATACACAGTAGACATTTTTTTCTGAGAAATTGTACAAACAAAAAGAGGAATCAATTTTAAAATGAATCAATTAAAACATACACGACACCCATAACTTTAAAAAGGAAAAAAAACAGAGACACTCATCTTTAATTTCATTTCAATTTATTTCAGCCTGCAATCAGTCATGAAGACAATGAGGCAAAAAACTACAAAGGGAAAGGCAGTTTTAGAGAATCTATTTCACCATCATGATGTGTAGTGATCTCACTAAAAATGTAATAATAGTTCAAAATCAAATCAACTCTTAAGAGTTACATGAGCAGAAAACAATAGAGCAAGCAATCAGCAAAAGAAGCCCTTATTCCACATGTAAGAAGGCATGAACCTCTGACAGAATTTTAAAACAAACTACTTCTTTGTTTATTTTTCATTATGTTAAGCTTTGGGTTTAGGTTGTTCTCCCAACAGCCTGCACACATGCAGCACACAACCCACTGACTGAACGAGAGAGCAAACTGAGACTTCCAATAACAGATTTGTATTGACGGACTGTTTTTCTTTTGTTTTTTTGACTCAGTTAAGTGAACAACAAAGCTGTCTTTTGAGCCAATACATCAAATCTGATTATATTGTATCAATGGCATGCAGGGAGCGATCACAGCAATCATGAATGGTGGCAAGCTCCATGTCTGTACACGCTAACCTGCCGGTAACTTGATTTGCTGAACAGGAAATTACTAAATAGAAGCCTGAGGTGACGTACCGGGGCCAGGACGGAAGAATCCCCTGATTTTATCTCCACTAGCTCACTGTTAGACACTCTGAGGGGAGAAAACACCTATATGGAAGGACGAAAAGACACAGGGAAGGGAAGAGAGAAAATAAATTGGTTTATTTTGAAAAAAAAAAATTATTGGAAATGTGTTATCACCCCAAAAAAATGAAAATACAGATATGACACCCTAAACAATTGATCTCCTGAACTGACCTCCATTTCCATCTCAATTTCTTCCATGAGTCCTAGGACCGGGGGGCATTGCTTGGCCTGTATCCAGGCAGGAGACTCTGCTTTGGGCTTGGCCTGCTGTCTGGGTTGGGTCTGAAACTCTGGCTCTGGTTTATCCTCAAGGACCAGAGGATGCTCCAGCTGTCTCTGAGTTAAAGGAAAGGGACAGGTGGATGTTTACAGCAGAACTAACAAGCAAAACTTCATGCATAAAACTTTATTTATTTTTTGCTGTTTTCCTACCCTCATAATCATCTCCTGGACGCTCGTATTCGTCTTGTGACACCCAGGTTGGAATCCACTGTCCTATATTGAAATTTAGAAACGTTTCCTGGTATTTAAGCAGCTAATTATTTCTGCTTACACCCCCAACACAATGCTTGTTTGCTCAAAGCATTTAAAAAAACAAGAGACAGATATATATATATATACTTATTGAAAAGTCAAACAGCAACATTTCTTTTCAGGAACAACAGCCATTTGCAGAAGAAATTGTAGACAGGTTTCAGTTGCACATCAAACCAACTTTTATTTACTTCTAACATGAGGTTTCTTTGCTGTAACTTTCAGTACAGAGTTTATACAATTACAAAATGGTTGCTACAATAACATCAGCTTCCTTTGGTTTCAGGAAAAAAATACACTGTATTGTCTTAACATGTGGACCAGTGGCGTGAACTGTACTCTGATTCATTTGCATTTAATCTCTGTTACATTTATATATCGTTTTTCTTCTCTGAAATCTGCCTTTAAGCTGCACTTAAACAGTAGAGAAACACACCTTGTCAAAGCTGTGTTCTTCCTCCTTCTGCTGCATTGAGATTCCCGCGCAGGGCTCTGCTGAAGAGATCAGCTCCATCTCAATGTTGTCTTTGAAGGCCAGCAAAGCCGCCTTCCTCTCGTTAAACTTCATCTTTTCTGATACAACTTTTTTCTATCCAGTTTTTCTTTGACTTAAAATGTATACTCGCAATCCTAGACCTTTTCCTCAACACACCTCAAGAAAACATTGGACCTCTAAATATCCCTTAGTTGATGTTGGTGGCCTTCCAAACATCTTATCTTCTGATTACCTCAAGGTGAGATCCATCAGAGCCTAACGCTCGGATTGGCTCACAGTTTTGCTCCCTGGATGCGATAGGTTCTTGTGACTTTTCTGAAGTTCTCATTGGTTGTGAGGTCTGTGAAGTAAGCTGTGGCTGCTTTGTGCAGTCTCCTCAGAGTAAACAACATGCGCCTGTTTTTAAATTGTTTCCAATTGTTTGCATTAAGAAAAGTCTTGGATGGCTCATTCAGTACAAGCAAATAGTTAATCAACACCTCTTCACACATGCTCTGTGGCCTCTTTCATCATTTAACGTAATGATTGAGTCACTTCGATCACTTAACAGTAGTGTATAAAGTAATCACCAAAGTAACAAGGCAGCTGATAATACAATCAATCACACAGATTTTATGAATCAATGGGATTTTTAGTCTTCATAACAGCTCATATTTACTATGTTTGTGTCTTTTCTTGTAAATTGAAGGTCATTGCCTGGACTTTGTATTCTAACGGCCCAAACCAATCGATGGACTTCAATCATTTCTAAGCTACTTCAGTTTGCAGACTTCAGGAGGACGCCTCAAGGAAGAAGCTACAGCCCAGTGGTCTGTTATCTTATCATGTTCTCCCTGAGTCTAACTCAAAAGTGTTTGTTTTAGGTCACGCCTGTGGTGACTTAACAAAACCACACACACAACCATCCGAAATCAATATGTCAGTCCGAGTTTTATGAACAACCCTTGTGAACTCAAATTTGCAGGAAAAATGCATTGTCTTCACTGTCTTACATGAGTCACACAACATCAAAAGGCATGAATGAATGAATGAATGAATGAATGAATGAATGAAACCTAACCCTGTGAAGACATATTGATTGATTGCAGTTTGGATGAACTCCAAAATAGTTGCTGCTTTAGTGGCAAACAACATAATTTTTTTCCGCATTCCTAGGAGAAGCGATAGCCTACAAAGTTATCCCTGAACTGTGACGATAAGAAACAGACGGAGACAAGGCTGAGATTTGCTGTATAATCTAAATGTTGATCTACTCAAATTATGACACAAAAATAACAGATTGAAAAGGCAATTTACTCTCTTTCTTTAGACACCGTTTACACACATTGTATTAAACAATGCTGAGAAGAGAAACCATGTGTTAGACCCCACAGCTCCAAAGTGCTTTAAACTGACCCCCTTGTTTAAGGATTACAGACATTACTGAGATAAAAACATATTTGAAAGTGCTACAAAAATGTTGTAATCAAATACAATATGAATGGCAAAACAAAACTCGGAAATGAAAAACAATATTTGTGTACAAATAACTGAAGGCTGTGAAGCAACTATGGGAACCTACAGGCTTTTTTTGTCACATCGGCTCTCGTGACCTATTGTATATCCTGTTCTTGTGTAATACGCGTTGACATTTTTTTCTAAATCTACTCAGTCAGCTTGAACAGAAAGCAGAGGTGTAAAACCTGTAAAACGTGATACATGATCATCTGAGATCATATATCAGATGATACCAACCCCCCCCCCCCCCCTTCTAGAGTTCAGCAGTTGTATTGTTCAACCATTTGGACGAGTGAAAGAATGACAACTATTCAAGACTTGTGTTTGTGGTTGTGTGTGTGTCAGGCCAACAGGTGCGTCTGGCTGCATGTCAACAGGTGAGGCAGGAAATAGGAGGCGGTGCCGTCGTCAGGCATCAGTTCCAGGAACTCTGAGGGGCTCGTCTCCATGGCAACCACAACTAGTGTCTCTGTAGGAACGGAAACCACAGGCTTTAAAACATCCATGAAAAGAAAGGTCCGTAAGTTAAGTGCACTTTGCTCTACTGCATAACAATGTAAGGTGTCGGGAAAGTGACAAATGATAGTTTTAAGCTCACTGATTGCAGGGTTTCATATTCAGGGAAGAGGGGATGTTGGGAGAAATATTTAGTACAGGCCAGGGTTCTTTTGACAGGGTGATGGTTTTCTGGGTAAAGCCTCTACCTTTGAGAGCAGCCAATAGGATGCTGTTGTCTGGTGTGGCTCTCGTCCTGTTACAAAGCTCCGGGAGAAGCTTCTTCCACCATAACGCCTGAAGAGATAGGACAGAAAAAATACAGACATCATACAGAGCATAAAAAAGGGTTACACACTTCACACTGTATAGTAGAGGCTACTGCTCGGGTACACACCATGTTTTTGTCTTGCAGCTGGTGGTTGGCGTAGGCTATGATGGCCTGAGGACATCGGTCCAACAGCTTTTCCATGCTGCGGCTGTACTGCCCTCCTCTGGTGGCACAGAGGAGGTGCAGGCTGAAGCCCCATAAGGTTTCCTCTGACAGACGCTCCAACAGAGGCTCCACGGAGCACACGGAGAGGGACGGACCACACAGCAGACACTGGGGACACGGGAAGGATTGAGGTCAAAATCACAGGACCAAAGGTGGATGGAAGAAAATGTGAAATACCACAATCCCTGTCTGACAGTTAAAGGTGTTGAATTCATTTGCACACACAAAAACACAGCTGAGCTCAAAGCCACACACTCAGAGGTTTTGTTGCTACAGCCTCACTTGGTCTAGTTTGACTAGTACCTTAAGTGGCAAACTTACTGAGGTGAATTTATGTGACATACAGGAGCACACTTATTTTGTTCATAGACCTAAATTACCTGCAGTTTGTGTAGCGCCTCCTGGTGTTGGGAGTAGATGGTGTGAGCTGGACTGAGAACAGTGAGCCATGGGTACAGAGCACCGTAATGGGAGCACGAGTTGATCTGAAATGAACACAGACATGGAGGCTGCCTTAATGCATTGGAGAGATGCTCCGGTGATTTAGACATTTTGGATTTTTTTACAGAACAGAAAATAAAATATGGCCTTGAATTTGACTTGAATGACTCAGCTCTTTACCAGATCGTCAGCGCACTTCAGTGGCCTGCGTCTGGAGTGTGTGTGTGTGAGTTTGGGGTGTGTATCCGAGTTGGTCAGTCGGTCGATGTAGACGGACGCCAGTCGGAACAGAAGCTCCTGGATGACAGCTTCCTGTGAGGAAGCCATGAGCATTGCCTCCCAGAAATCCACCTGCAAGCAATTCTCACAGCCCAGCACCTAGACACACAACACACGTACAGTGTCGTGCGAAAGTTTGTGAACCCCTTGAGCCTTTTGGAATTTTATTTATGTTAACCATTATTAATTCATTTTTTTCAATACCAGTATTTTTTATATGAAATAACAGATGTTTGTTTATCAATTCAACATTTTTCTTTTCCAGAAATCAATTGTTAAAATAGATAAAACAAATTATTTGACAAATGTTGTATGTGCAAAAGTTTGTGAACCCTAAGCTGCATTGCTTAAATCGAGCAAGGTAAACACAATCAGGTGGGCCAAACTGATGAAATAGACCAATGTAATGAGAGATCTTTAGGGAAGAAATTGGGCGCCACTAGATAAAACACGGATAAAACCAGGTCAGTTTAGGCCCACCAAACTGAACCCATACAGGTCAGACATGCTAAAAGGGAAAAAAATCTCAGAAGATCTCAGGAATAGAGTTGTGATGCTGCACATTTGTCTGGGGACAGCTATAAATTAATTCAAAAAAAGTTTGAGCTCCATCGGTCCACCGTGAGGCAAATCATCTACAAATGGAGAGCTTTAAGAGTGACTGAACATCTGCCTAGAAGTGGACTTCCTTCAAAAATATCTTCAAGCGCCACAAGAAAAGTATTTTTTTAGTTAAAAGCCAACCCACACATTACATCTAGTGATTTGCAGAACTCTCTTGCAACATCTGGGACAGATGTGCATGGTTCCACAATAAGAAGAAAACTCAATCAACATGGCTTTCAAGGGAGGGTTGCTGAAGAAGCCTCTGCTCTCAAAAAAGAACAAAACTGCTTAGTCCAAAATTGATCTGTTTGGTCATAACCAAAACCGCCATGTTTGGGCAAAAACGCAACTCTGCCTACCACCAACAGAACCTTCTCCCAAGTGAAGAATGGTGATGGCAAATGGTCTGCAAATCTCCAGATGTAATGTGTGGGTTGGCTTTTACCTGAAAAATCCCTTTTCTTGTGGTGCTTGAAGATATTTTTGAAGGAAGTCCACTTCTAGGCAGATGTTAAGTCACTCTTAAAGCTCTCCATTTGTAGATGATTTGCCTCACGGTGGGCCGATGGAGCTCAAACTTTTTTATACGAATGTATAGCTGTCCCCAGACAAATGTGCAGCATCAAAACTCTATTCCTGAGATCCTCTGAGATTGTTTCCCCTTTGAGCATGTCTGACCTGTATGGGTTCAGTTTGGTGAGCCTAAACTGACCTGGTTTTATCTTTGTTTTATCTAGTGGCGCCCAATTTCTTCCCTAAAGATCTCTCACTACGTTGGTCTATTTCATCAATCAGTTTGGCCCACCTGATTGTGTTTACCTTGCTCAATTTAAGCAATGCAGCTTAGGGTTCACAAACTTTTGCACATACAACATTTGTCAAATAATTTGTTTTATCTATTTTAACAATTGATTTCTGAAAAAGAAAAATGTTGAATTGATAAACAAACATCTGTTATTTCATATAAAAAATACTGGTATTGAAAAAAATTTATTAATAATGGTTAAAATAAATAAAATTCCAAAAGGCTCAAGGGGTTCACAAACTTTCGCACAACACTGTATATATATGCTTTTACTGTTAAACGTTGAGAGATCTTCCATGTAGGATTGGTCTAAATTGACAGATTTAATATAAGATACCTTATATTTTTTAATGATTTTGTAAACTATTATGTTGCTGTTTTTAAAGGGATGGGACTGATCCTACTGTATATTGGTTTTGGGTACAATCATTTTTTTTCTGCTCTTTTCAATTAGAATAGCTGTGTTGCAACCTAGCCTTGCAAAAGTGTATCAAAATCGGTGACACACACACACACACACACACACACACACACACACACACACACACACACACACACACACACACACACACACACACACACACACACACACACACACCTTGAATACGTGATCGGCCTGTTCCAGCTGAACTTTGTTGTTTTCATGCAGAGCTACCATAGCAGCCACCAGCAGTCCTGGTTGGGTCTTTGCCATCTGGTGAGCCAGTGCTGTGGGGCGGACGTGTGTGTGCTGGTCCCCCCCTCCACCTCCACCATGCAGCAGCAGCGTGGGCTCCTCGATGAACCCGTACACAAGCTGCATCTAAACACACACAAACAGACTGTGGTTAAATTAATTAATAAAAAAACTATTCCTATTCATGTTTCCAACTTATTGATTCATTTGCTATTCAATATCTTGTAGGACGAGCTCATATTAAACGATCGTACATTTTATTTAGGCAATTATTGGAGCCAGGTGTTAAAAAAGAGTTCTATAAAAGGAGAATAAAGCAACAGTAAAGTAACATTTAAAAACACACACAGAGACAGAGACACACACACACATCAAACCTCAGCATGTCTTTCCAGCAGCTGTGTGTACTGCGGCAGGTCGTCCAAAAGCAGCATCATGGTTGCCATAGTGATTGTCAGTGAAACCGACACACCAGCCGTGTCTTCCCGGTGTTGTATGATCCGCAGCGTACGGGCAGGACTGATGTTTATCATGGGCGGGCTGGCACACACGCTCACCAGCTGACAGGGCTCTGATTGGCTGAAAATGTCTATGACCTCATCAGCTGCTTCCTGCAGAAAGAGTTATTTGACTCTTTGTTTTTTTTATTTTATTTAATTGGATATTTTTTAAATCTGTTTTTTTGGTACAAGTTTTTAGTATAACACAAAAAAACAGCTGATACCTGGTTGTAAAACAATCAGAATGTGAAACTTTATGTTTTTATGAATTATTTTTCCCTACCTGACAGAGGCTCTGCTCTGTTTCTTCAAACAGGTAATGCTTTAGGTAGAAGAGGAAGCCGGGCCCATAGGAGGGGCTGCTGGGAAGTGGGCGGTTCCTGGCGATGACGTCTGTGACTGACAGACCAGACATCCTGTAGTACGGCAACGCCAAGTGGCAGTCCTTTTGACCGGACCTTACAACAACAGAAAAGAGAATATAATTAGTATTAAGAAGTCATTTTATCTAATCTTCCAGCTCCTCAAATTAGACTATTTTCTGCTTTTCTCTATATTGTAGATCAGTGTGTGTGCGTGCGTGCGTGCGTGCGTGTGTGTGTTACCTGCTGAAACAGTCTCCCAGCACTGCACAGTTCTGCCTGAGCGCCTCCTCCAGGTCTTGTCTGTCCGTCTGTACATCTGTCCGTTCCCCGGCCGGCCCGTCCGTCTGCAGCGCCACCTGGCTGTTCTGCTGTTGCCATGGCGTCTGGAGTATCGAGGCGCGGAGCAGGAGGTGAGCCTCACTGAGGAGGTGACGAAGGCTTTGGGCCTGCGGGTTGGTCTCTGCATACCGCTGGCTGTATTCAACCTGACACACATGTCATGTCCGACTCATTATAAACACAAAGTAAATATATGCACAAAGCCACTGCAAAATCTGTATCCTATCAACCATTTACAGTATATAAAACCTATAACCCTTTAATGATCTCTCAACCCTCTGGGGGAGGTGTATATAAAAACAAAAGGTGGGGTCTGTAATTAAAAATGTGTTTTTTAAAAAGCAATAAAAAAATTACAGATTACAACAAACACATAACCAATCAGAGGTTTGAAACTCAACAAAAAACTCACTAAAGCTAAACTTCAAACAAACCTATTGATTGTATTTATTTTTGGAAAAACGTAACAGATTAATATTTTTTCTCTTGTTGTTGTTTTTTTTCTTTGTGAGGACATCAAACAACAATTATAAATGTATAAACGATTAGACAAAATGACTTGAGCAAGAATACTTTTAGGTTAGCTTATGTTGATATTTTCCATTTATATCTTCTTCTATTCTTTCTATTTCTACATTATCTAAACATGTTCTCGTTTTATCACTTTAACATTTCCTGGTTAGTGTTGATAATTGTCTATATACATGTAAGAAATACACATGAGCAGCTATCCAGATTAACTGTATATTCAACAGTTAGTGTGTGTGTGTGTGTGTGTGTGTGTGTGTGTGTGTGTGTGTGTGTGTGTGTTACCATCTCCTGGTAAAGGGTGAAGGGGGTCACTGTGTCCACCACGTAGAGGTTCCATCCGTGTCCTACAGCGCTGGTTTCTCTGGGAGACGAGATCGTCCACTTCCTGCTCCTGAGGTCAGAGGTTAGACAGAGGGATGAAAAAAAACTGTCCAATCAAACAGACACATCGGCTCAAAACCAGCGTTGGATCTCACAGAGTAGATGTTTAGCTCATTTCAAAATGTGTAGACTGTATAAAGTGAGTTTAACATAAAAGACCAGTAAGTAAAAATAGAAACATGCGTTAGGTGCTGTGTATCATTGATAAGGTCCCAGTTTGGAGTTTATAAACTGGGATCCAGCCTGAATATCTCCTATGTAAGGTTACTTTACAGCTACAGGAAAAAATAACGGCCTTTTTGTAATTTACTCCTCATAGATATGTTATAAAAACTGTTTCCTTTCCCTCTCTTGTCCCTGCAACAAGGAATCGGCAACTTCACCTGCTCTGCCATCGTAGCCAATTCAGCTCTGTGCTTTCACCGGCACAGAGACCTGCCTCTTTATAGCACTCTGTCTCCTGATTGGATAAAAACGAGCGAGATACCCAACATTTTATCTGGCAATTACTGCAAAGCTGAATGACTGTGAGACCTGTGTTGTGAACTGTGCATACTGTTTAAGTTAATTCTGTATGAATATAGAGTGATTTAATATGTATATTAACATAAAAATATCAATTACTCCTTTAATTATTTTTATATCCTATTTGACAGGTTTTTTATTATATACATATTTTATGTGTTTGCATCTTCATAGAACACACTGATAACACAGTGTATTCCAGGTTTTCCTTGAACCTCGTTGTGAGGACATTGCACATGCTTAAGAAACTAGTAACTACTAAACGAGAGAAGAGGTTGAACACTGCGATCATGTGTCCTACAGTATCTGCATCACCATAAAAAATAAACATTTTCTTGGACAATATCATGATTTGTAACACGTCATGTGCATAAAAACATATTGTGGTTCTACATTTCATACGACTAGACAAACATTAAGTGAACGGTTAGTGAACAGGTTAATATGGTAATAGGGTCCAACTACAAGCAACATACATCAATAAGGCATCTTTAGACATCAATGTTTTTGTAAACCTAAAGATACTGGTGTGTGTGTGTGTGTGTGTGTGTGTGTGTGTGTGTGTGTGTGTGTGTGTGTGTGTGTGTGTCAAAAATACAAGAACCTTTCTTATAAAGTAAGACTACTACCGGAGTTAGCGTTAATCCAAACTGTTTTAGTTTTTAGTGATCAAAAAGTCACACACACTGAGGGCAGTTAGGCAGGTTACTGTTGGATGGGTTTAGGGACTAAAACGGGCCTGGAGGTGACAACAGACACACAGAGGGGGGTGGGGGCGGGGCCTTGGCGGGGTGGATATGGGAGGGGGGGGGGGTTGTCTTACAGAAAGGGACGAGAGAGAAAGCTCTCCAGAGCCGGCGTGGTTGCGGGATCAATTCCCACTGCCAGGAAAATACCAGTCAGCATGGTGTGTTCTTTCAACTCGCTAAAATAACAACACATACACACACGCAGTAAACATTTTTACAAATGCACGTAAGCCTGCATGTGCGTGCGCACACACACACACACACACACACACACACACACACACACCACCAGAGTATTGCTGGCACCTGCAGGGACGTATCTGATGACATATCTGAAAAAAAAACTTAAATATGTAAGATCTATACACTAACAAAGATCATGTGAGTGTGGGGATATGTGTGTGTGTGTGTGTGTGTGTGTGTGTGTGTGTGTGTGTGTGTGTGTGTGTGTGTGTGTGTGTGTCTTACAGGCCCCTACGCAGTGTGGCGCTCTCCTCTGGTGTGTCTGTGTCTGCGGCGGAGAGCAGGATGACATGGCGTCCATGAACACACACTGAGCGCAGACCAATAAAGAGCTGCATCCTGAGAGCACACGGCTCTAGAGTGGATGGTGGACAGGCCTTCGAAAACACACACACATACACAGTACATTTCTTTAGGACACGTGCTGATAAACGGTACAGTAGTACTGTAATGTGTAATATCTCCAAGTTTCTTTATTAATCATATGATCGTAAAAGAATAAAAAAAACAATTGAGCATATTAAAAGCTAAATGAGTTGTGGCGAAAGGTGAGATTGAACTATACAGTAATTGACTCAAGAGGGCACAAAGCAAGGTTTTAAGGTGAAGCTCACACCTTCATGGTGGTATCAATGTATGGGTCGTCAATCCTCGCTGCTACTGCCGCACAGCGCACTGTGAAACACTGCAGGGCGCTCCTACCACACACACACACACACACACAAACACACACACACACACACACACACACACACACACACACACACACACACACACACACACACACGTCAAGATGCAACCTTACTGTACATTTTCATCTAATTGTTTTAAAGTGAAAATGATGTGAGGTGAAGATGAACTAATTTCCATATCAAATCCGACTGAAGACGTACTTTGTGATGACGTGCAGCAGGTGGTCTGTTAGCACCGCCTCCAGGACCTTCTCTGGATACTGATAGGCTGAGAGAAGCTCCACCCCGCCCTTCAGACTGTACAGGTAGCCGGCCGTGGGCAGAGAGAAGAAGCAGAAAATGCATGTTGGTTCATCCGGGGTCGCTGACTGGTTATCTGATGAGAAAAGGATAAAAATTTGAGTATTTTTAAAAACATCTTCCAGATCTTTCACACCCTTAAATAAGAAGTGATGTGAAACTGCATTTTAAATTTACATTAAAAATATTGTCATTTAGAGCATTTTCAAAAAGTAATGTAGAGTTAAAGGTTAGAAAAAACTCCAGACTGGTCTCTTAATTTTTTCCTGGGCTGTGTATATATATATATATATATATATATATATATATATATATATATATATATATTGTATCTGCTACTGTTTGCTGTACTGACCAGTGGACAGCGGGTAGAGCTGTAGAGAGTGGAGTTGAGTCTCCTCCACATTGCAGCCTTGGAAGAAGTCTGGACTGAAACGCCTGGAAGAGAGAAAAACGATGCACCTCACATGGCAAAAAACACAGTCACTGTAATGATGGCAAACTGCTTCTCACAAATAAACACACATACACAGACAAACACACACACACACACACACACACACACACACACACACACACCTGAAAAGAACATATGACAGAGTGTATTGTCCTCTGTCCTCCTCCATTCCTGTCCTTTCAATGCTGACGTGGATGTCACAGTTTTGAGCTTGATCACCGAGCAGCTCCTGGTGTCTGGGGAGGACCAGGAAGTCGGCCTGGTCTTCTAGAGGATCGGCTGCACACACACAAATACACAGACAACACACACACAAAGCTTTCATTTGTGGGGGGCAAACATTAAAGCTTTATAATCCCCTCCCCACATGTTTAAGTCATATGAAAATACTCTTCTAAAAATAATTATGTGCATGTCATATCTACTTTACTATTCTCAAGAAAAAAAAAAAATATATATATATATATATATATATATATATATATATATATATATATATATATATATATATATATATATATATATATATATATATATATATATATATATATATATATACACACATGGAAATCATCTGATTGGTTGATGAGAAGATTTGTATCACATTGAGCAGGAGTGGTTGACACTTAATTGCCTGACTTCAACTGCAATGACTCATCACAAAATGATATTTTCTGGATTTTCAGCAGACCCAAACTCAAGACACAAAAATGTCCTTTCAGAACCCTTAGAGGGCAACAACCAGTGCAGAAGCTGCGTTTAACCTATGTTTGTGTCCGATGGTTCTTCCTCGGCTTGAGATTCAGAGGATGCATCCAGTTTCAGGACTAGCACCTCCAGCTCTGTTTGCACTGCCACATATCCCCCACACAGCGCCACCTAGAGGGCAGAGGAGGTGTTAGAGTAACCACGGTCACACACTACTTTCAATTGTAGTAGTTGGACCTTTTGAAATAAAAGAAATACAAAAATACAAAAGGGAGTCTTCCGTTTGTGAAATCATCCAAACCTTTGTTTACGTTCTGTTCTACACATAGTTCACACAATCAACTTAAAATGGTTGTAATAACAGATCACCGAGATATTTAAAAAGTGTTTGCATGTAAGGCCTACCTGTCTGGGCTTGACTTTTGAAAGGTGCAGGATAACTGAGCGTTCAAAGTCCAGCATGGAAACGTTTGAACTTGAGGTCGGACCTTAAAACGAGGAAGAGCGGAAGGATCAGTCGGAGAACATGGAAGGAAACTTTCTCTTTTTTTCCATTCACTGATACAAGTTGAGGACAAATGAGTCTTTTCCCGGAAAATGTGTTCGCAAGCATATGTTACTCCGACTGAGTTACCTTGAGTCTGACTGGAGCTCTGCTGCTGGGGGTTCGGCCAGGCGCTATGGAGGGTCTGCTGACTCTGATTCTGCTGATTGTTTTCCAAGAGACAGAAACATTATGCCACTACACCATTCAGTGTATCAATAAGAGTCCATGTGTGTTGTTCACAGTAAAACATGCTTTATATACGAGAGATAAACCTGCTGGTGGAATAAAACTGCTATGTTTTAATACATTGTATTGTTGTGGAAAACAGTGAATCTTTAACGCTAACCTCATTCTACACTAAAGGCTGGACTGGACATATATTTTAACCATTAAAACTATCAGAAACGTTTTAGGTAACCATAGCCTCCCATTCCAGCTATGAAATCAAAGAGATTTTCTTCACTTATGTCACATCAATTGACACTTGATTGATCCCTCACTGTGCTGTGCCCCACCCCAACATCACAGGACTAACAACATGATAAGGGAGTTAAAATGCCATTTAAATGTATTTAAATTAAGATAATTTTATATATATATATATATATATATATATATATATATATATATATATATATAGGGGCTTAATTCCCAGGTTGGTGTTTGGGATCTTACCAGGCTCTGTTGGTTCTGTCTCCTCAGTGTGAACAGGACCAGAGTGTTCTCACAGCCGACCAGCAGGTCTCCGCTCACCGAGCAACACGCCACGGCAACGGGACGCTGCGACAGAGGAATCTCTATGATCTCCATCTGCACCCCGCCCCGCACAGACGCGCCACCCAGCAGGTGGCCCAGCAAACGCACCCCCACACGCGCCTTCTCCTCCGCCTGAATAAGAAGCGAAAATACAGGTAATAAGTCATGGAAAAGGAGGCAAGATTTTAGATTTAAGGTTTAATACTTTATACTAATTTACATCTGTAAATATTGTGTTTACATATTTCCATTTTCAAGTATTCTATCTCGTTTACATTTAACTTCATATTACATTCTATGTTATACTGTATGTACGTACTGTGTATATAGTATACCTTATCTTTTACATGTTCAAAATGAAATAACACTCATTCATGTTAAACCAAATTGTATTTACCTGAAATCATTTATAAAATGAAATAGAAATGATGGCTTGCATTTTAGATTTCATAGCACCATGATATAAAGCTTTCAGAGTATTTGGTGGGTGCGTACTGTACCTGGAAGCGCCAGTTGGTGTAGGCTCTCAGGTAGGTGGCACTGTTCTTCTCCTCAATGGTCACCAGGTAATCTCCTGGATGTGAGCAGGGAGGCAGATATTCATACATGTATGTTCTCTGATAAGAAGCCATTATTCCTGTTGTTTAAAATACCAATAACCTAATAATATATGAGTGTTTTTCTATATTCAAAAAATAAGAAAACTTTAACTTAATAACCACCAGAAGCGTAGACAAAAGAAAAGAGAGGAATTGTTTTTTTTTTGTTTTTTTTTTCACCTATCTTGCTGTGCCGGATGCTCTTCACGGTGCCCATTGTAGAGAAGCGACAGATGAGCGGGCAGCCCTCCTTCTCCACACTGTAGGCCTCCACCTGGGATCAGTTCAACAGACCACAACACACACATCACTGTCTGTATTCTGCAGGATATAAAGCTAATCCTAGGTATATAATAATTATTAAATGTCCATTCAAAGAGGTTTCTACGAATGAGGGTATATACACTCACCGGCCACTTTATTAGGTACAGCGGTTCACTTTCTTTTTAACACATATCAGCCAATCACATGTCAGCAATTCAATGCATTTTGGCATGTAGACCTGGACAGGACAACTTATTGAGGTTGAAACCAAGCAACAGAATGGGGTAGAAAGGGGTTTTAAGTGACTTTGAACGTGGCAATGTTGAGGGTGCCAGGAGGGCTGGTATGAGTATTTCAAAAATTGCTGATCTACTGGGATTTTCACTCTAAACCATCTCTAGGGTTTACAGAGAATGGTCCGAAAAAGAAAAAATATCCAGTGAGCGGCATTTGTGTGGACGTAAAATGCCTTGTTGAAGTCAGAAGTCAGTGGAGGATGGGCATACAAGTTTGAGATGATATAAAGGCAACAGTAACTCAAATAACCACTCGTTACAACCAGGGTATGCAGAATACCATCTCTGAACGCAAAACACGACCAACCTTGAAGCAGATGGGCAACAGCAAGAAAAGACCCCACCGGGTGCCACTCCTGTCAGCTAAAAACAGGAAAATGAGGCTACAATTCTCACAGGATCACCAATATTGGAAAATAGAAGATTGAAAAATCATGCATGGTCTGAAGAGTCTCGATTTCAGTTGCGACATTCAGATGGCAGTTTCAGAATTTGGCGTTAACAACATGAAAGTATGGATCCATCCTGCCGTGCACCATCAACCATGCCATGTTCAAAGTCACCTAAACCCCCTTTCTTCCCCATTCTGATGCTCGGTTTGACTTCAGTACATTGTCTTGACCACGTCTAAATGCATAGATGCATTAAATTGCTGCCATGTGATTGGCTGATTAGCTTTTTGTTTTTATAAGCCATTGAACAGGTGTACCTAATAAAGTGGCCGGTGAGTGTATATAAACAAGAGTTTTTTTCAACACAAATAAAAAAAAATCTAAAAACTGAACAACTTCGTTTTAAAAAGATGCATAAGTAGGTTACCTTGCATCCTCCAGTAGCCACCACAAACAGGGAACCACCTCCGCAGCAGACCAGCCCAGGCTCCTGCTCTACCTGAGCCCACAGAGACAGAGGGTGGATTAGGCTAAAACATGACACGGATACATACAAAACAACAGAATCTGAATCATTCCCCACCTATCGGCCTGCCAAGCCCTGCTGCTGCTGCTGCTTACCTGCACTATCTGCTGTGAGGAGAACGGATGGCAGTTGTAGACGTGCACCATGTTTGTTTGTTTGGTCCTCCTCCTCCTCCTCCTCCTCCTCCCCCTACCGAGAGGAATCAGGCCAGGATAAAGCTACTGCTTCCTCTTCTCTTGATAGTTGAGGAATCTATAAACTCCCCCTCCTTTGATCCGTGTTCACCGGACGCTTCATACAACAGGGAAACTGTAGAGAAAACAAGATTCAAAAGCAGCGTTTGTGAAGCTGAAAGAGACAGCTGTTCTTGGTGAGCTGAGCCAAACGATCTGGCTGTTAAAAAGGTGGTAAATCTAGTTCAAGTTCATTTGAGCATTGCCATAATCAACTTTAGATAATATAAAAACGGAATGTTACCAACAACAAAACTGTGGCTATAGTGAAAATGTTGAGTGGATAGTAACTTTGGAAAAACAGTTCATCACTAGCCCTGCATAGCCTATATAAGCACATGAGAAACATCATTTGACATGTGAGTAATTCACAACCAAGCAAATAAGCTGTCAATCAATGAGCTTTAGTAAAATGACCAGTGGATTCCTCATTGATTGATCATCGTATCAAGAGCAAATCATCACTTTTGACCACAATAAACTTTTACTCAGGAATAAAAAAAAATTAAAAAATCACTTTAAACGTAGCCTACCTGTGTAGGCGACAGCTTAAATCTCTTCCTAAAGCATAGACGTCTAAAATATCTTCACATGATTTCAGCTTTTCCCTGCATCTCTTATAAGGAGCAGAAACAAACAGGGCTGTAGCCATAGACTGTAAACAAGGCGGTAGTGTGTGTTTCTCTAATCGATATCACATGCTGCAGTGTCTTGTGAGCTGCAGAGGGTGAAGCAGCTCTGTTCAGATTAGCAGCTTTCTCTATTTTACTCTAGTTCAGTGGTTCGCAAAGTGCGGCCCGCGGGCCGAAACATATCTGGCGGCCCGCATTGAATTATGAATTATTAAAAAACAAAAAAAATCATATTTTTTTTTTTCTTTTTTGATTAACGGGGGATGATTGAATCATGTCTCAACGACAAAAGTCAGTATATCAAAAGCGAAAAGAGAGGAAAGAAAGAAAGATAGATGAATTAAAGGGCGACAGTATGTCTTTTTGATATTCATGTTGATGACGCAATTTGTTAATTTAAAGAGTTATATTACGTACATTGACACCACAATAGATTTTGAGATTTTTTTCATTTGAGAATTGAAAAAATAAAATGTGATTTTCACCATAAGAGATGGCCTGTAGCCGATTTGTTTTCCAGAATATTAGCCTTGCATCGTATAGAGAATTGTCTGCAGAATGTTGAACATTTGCACAGTGTTGTATTTTAACAGCTCAGTGTCAGTGTATTGTAGGCCTTTAGTATTGGACTTCAACATAGGTGCAAGCCTGTATGAATAGAGTTATAGGTAGTTTAGGTATCTCGCCTGTATGAATAGAGTTATAGGTAGCTTAGGTATCTTAAGCTTCAATGGGTCTGTTGGGTTCTGGACGTTCTGTTACAGAACATTGCATTTGCTTGGCGTGGCCTGGTTGGGGGCCCAGAGTGATATCTTTTCATGGGGCCCAAAATCTCTGGCGGCGCCCCTGGGTTGAAACACTTGAATATCCGTCCTAATTGTTTATATTAATTCCCCAATTATTAATAATAACACGCCTACAGTGGACCGTACCATCTTAAACTTGCGACGTTCGGCTGGCCTCTGCCTCTCGTTGCAGACGGCTGGTCAGCCTCCCGCAGTGCAGCAGTCAGTGTAGTGGTCCCAATGTAAGTTGATAGATAGTGAGCTAGTTAAGCCCAATACGATGCACTCTCACCTTCAAGGTGAATTAGATTAGGCCAAGTGTCTAAGGATGGATGCTAACATTATCTGGTTTCTAACTCTTTTGGCTAAAGTTTAGCTAACAAGCTAACGTTAGCTAGCTGCTGATAGCCATGGAACTATCTGCCTAGTTGACTGCTGATAGCCCACCCTGTTTATTTCCAATGTATAGTGTCATAATAGTTAACACTGCTGCTGCATCATGAGTAGTGAGTCCTACAAAAAACATTCCAAAAGGTGATACGTTTTCAACGTGCAGAAAGTTTTGAACAATAAAGTAGAATAAATATTTGAATGCAATACAGAATGCTTCAGTGCCTTGCTGATTTATATTCCATTAGATGTGTGTCAATGGGAGCTAGTTGTCTTTTCCTTAACATGTCCACCATAAATAAATACAGAAGACACAAATTACTGCATAAAAATTAACCAAAATGCACAAAATGAAGTGTTCGAACCTCAAATTTTTCAGGGGGACAACCCCCAGACCCCCCCTTTTTAATGTGTCACCCCCAATGTTTAAATTAAATCTAGCCCTTCACTTATTAATTAAAAGTATTGGATGCAGACCAATACATGTAAACTGTAAAGACGCTGGCCATTGAAATGATTTCAGTTTTTTTTTTTTTTTTTCCTTCTGCGGCCCTCGGCCCAATGTTGGGTTCCTAAATTGGCCCTCAGCTATCAAAAGTTTGAGAACCCTTGCTCTAGTTAAACAGAATCTGAATCATTCCCCACCTATCGGCCTGCCAAGCCCTGCTGCTGCTGCTTACCTGCACTATCTGCTGTGAGGAGAACGGATGGCAGTTGTAGACGTGCACCATGTTTGTTTGGTCCTCCTCCTCCTCCTCCTCCTCCTCCCCCTACCGAGAGGAATCAGGCCAGGATAAAGCTACTGCTTCCTCTTCTCTTGATAGTTGAGGAATCTATAAACTCCCCCTCCTTTGATCCGTGTTCACCGGACGCTTCATACAACAGGGAAACTGTAGAGAAAACAAGATTCAAAAGCAGCGTTTGTGAAGCCGAAAGAGACAGCTGTTCTTGGTGAGCTGAGCCAAACGATCTGGCTGCTAAAAAGGTGGTAAATCTAGTTCAAGTTCATTTGAGCATTGCCATAATCAACTTTAGATAATATAAAAACGGAATGTTACCAACAACAAAACTGTGGCTATAGTGAAAATGTTGAGTGGATAGTAACTTTGGAAAAACAGTTCATCACTAGCCCTGCATAGCCTATATAAGCACATGAGAAACATCATTTGACATGTGAGTAATTCACAACCAAGCAAATAAGCTGTCAATCAATGAGCTTTAGTAAAATGACCAGTGGATTCCTCATTGATTGATCATCGTATCAAGAGCAAATCATCACTTTTGACCACAATAAACTTTTACTCAGGAATAAATAAAAATAAAAAAATCACTTTAAACGTAGCCTACCTGTGTAGGTGACAGCTTAAATCTCTTCCTAAAGCATACACGTCTAAAATATCTTCACATGATTTCAGCTTTTCCCTGCATCTTTTACAGTTTTTCTCTATTGCTAAAACACAAAACCCAGTACTCTAAACCAAATGACCATATGCCTAAACACATTTAGTAAAACTACCCCCCATTTGCCACAACCACAAACACAATTCACCTGTAGACACTGTTCACAAAACCCATCCCCTTTTTCTCAAAACTCTAAACACATTTTGCCTTGCTAAAACACATTTTGCATATATCTCTGCTCCAATATGCATTGTGAAGCTCATGTGATGCAAAATGCCACCCACAGTCAGCAAAACTTGAACACCATGAACATACCTGGTGTCATTCAGTAAACACAACGACTCGTAATTGAAAATACCTGTTGCAAATGATGTGACCACACCTATATAAGTCAGTGCAGTTTGCTGAAGGTTCCAAACAAAAATGGATGATCAAGGCAGACGTTTGTGTCAGAGGAGGGAGAGGAGCAGGTCAAGGAGGGAGAGGAGCGGGCCGAGGAGTGGGCCAAAGAGGGCGAGAAGCAGTCCAAAGAGGAGCAGGCCAAGGAGGGAGAGGAGAAGGAGGGCGAGCAAGACAACGCATTTTCATTACAGATGAAATGAGAGCAACAGTCATTGACCACGTCATTGTCCACGGCATGACAATGACCGAAGCGGGACAACGAGTCCAACCAAACCTCAGCAGATTCTCAGTGGCCACCATTATTCGGGCCTTCAGAGAACACGACAGGTACTGCATGTAGTAGTTTTTTAGTCACTACACTAGATGTTTACAGTATACAGTAGTATAGTGGAGTGCACCTACATACAGACAAGTGCAATCATGGTTACAGTAAAAGTGTGTACTGCAAGGACCATTTCTGACCTTGTGGATAAGGCTGGCTTCAACCTCACAAGAAGGAGGAGGTGAGGCCGTAACATCATAGGACGGAGAGCTATGTTTGATGTGCCCGGCCAACGTGGAGGAAACATCACTCTCTGCGCTGCCATGAATTCTAGAGGGCTTCTCCACCGGCATGCTGAACTCGGTGACTACAACACTGAGCGTCTCCTCACCTTCCTAGGAGAGCTCAGAGGTGTTTTGCATGACCATGACCACCCGAATGCTGGGCCAGCTGATCACCACGACCAGCAGAATCCTGGGCCAGCTGATCTTCCCATATATGTCATCCTCTGGGACAATGTTAGTTTCCATCGCAGCATCCAGGTCAGAGAGTGGTTTACCATCAACCAGCAATTTATTAATGTGTGTCTGCCACCCTACTCTCCATTCCTAAACCCAATAGAAGAGTTCTTCTCATCATGGCGGTGGAAGGTCTATGACCGCCAACCTTACACCAGAGAGAACCTTCTCAGGGCTATGGACCTGGCCTGTGATGATGTGGCTGTGGAGGCGTTCCAAGGCTGGGTGCGGCATGCCAGGGCATTCTTACCACGTTGTTTGGCTATGGACAATATTGCTTGTGATGTTGATGAGGTCCTGTGGCCCGAACCAGCCCGACGACGTGATGCCGCCCAATGATTTCAGTGTCAACATACTGTACAACATACTGTGTCAATTTACATGTACAACATACTGTAGTAAAAGAAATCACACCCTGAACATTGTGTTTTCAATTGTTACTGTACTGTAGTATCTATTGTGTGTAATGGATCCTCCATGGAGTTTACAGTTCTCATTTTTGCATTGAGTTGTGATATAACTGCATTTTCTGCATTATTTAACTATTCCCATGAAACGCACAAATCTATAGTAAATGCCCAATACATATTTGAGAATACATAAGGGTTGCTCAAATGCATCCTGGCAGTTGTGAAACTGTAAAAAGAACTGTCTCACACTCTGAAAATTGTGTTTTAAATTTTTTTGGTAATGTGGTTAATGATGCTCACTAGTGTTTAGATTTTTGCAGGCCTTGAGCGGTATTGTGGTGTCAGAGTTTGCTTATGAGCATATGAGCAACTGTTTTGGTGTGATGGGTTGGTTTTGAAAAGAGACTGTGAGGCTATGTGTACGTAGCTTTAGAAAAGTGTTTTGTGTTTAGAGTTTTGTGAAAAGTGAGGGCAGTATCGTGAAATGTGTTTAAGCAATAGAGAAAAACTGTATAAGGAGCAGAAACAAACAGGGCTGTAGCCAGACTGTAAACAAGGCAGTAGTGTGTGTTTCTCTAATCGATATCACATGCTGCAGTGTCTTGTGAGCTGCAGAGGGTGAAGCAGCTCTGTTCAGATTAGCAGCTTTCTCTATTTTACTCTAGTTAAAATCTAATATTACAGAATCTTAACACAAAAGAAAGATTGTACAACACCCACTTTGTCGCCAAGGTCTTCGCTTTCTTCTCTCTTCCCTCTTTAGTTTCTCTCTGCCGCAGTTTATTGATTTTACGCTGTAGAGCCGGAAGTGAACCGTCAACCACAACAACACAGCGCCCGCCTACTTTCACTTTCTATTGGCTCACGCTCCTGCTCGTGTTCTTATTGGCTATCGAGCTGTCATGACCTGAAGGGTGGGTCTGTGCCTTCCTGCTGATATGTTTCTTCACTGTAGCCTATTACTTTCAAAAATACATTTGCAACTAGATATATGCATAAACATGAATCAGAATGTTAATGTAATGTGTTAATGTGTTATGACATTGTGGAGCACAGAGCAGGATGTGGCCTGGTGTTAATACATAGCCTTGGCTCTGTAAACTGGTAGCATATGTCATGAAAAGGGGCTCACCATAGCCAGCAGTATGCCTTTACAGAGGCACAACACTGGATTAATGCATGTCATGTTACATTACATTGAGTAGTCAGGCCAATAATTCATCCAGACAGTTTTAGAAGTTTTTAGAGGTGACCATGTGGTATTTTTGCTTGAAATGCATGTAAGCTAAAACTAATATGTATACAGTTTAAAATGAAAGGGACACATGCATACATGGGAGCAATATATTGTTATTGATAGATCAGTTCACCTTCCAACAGGAAAGCTACCCTAAACATACAGCCAGATCTACTCTGGAATGGTTTAGATCAAAGCATAGTCATGTGTTAGAAAGGCCCAGTCAAAGTCCAGATCTAAATCCATTTGAGAATAACGGGAAACACATGGAAATTGCTGTTCACAGACTCTCTCCATCCAATCTGATGCTGAATGTGAAACTCAAGCTTTTGAAAATAATAATGGGCACAAATGGCATGTGCAAAGCTGGTAGAGACATAACCCAATAGACTTGCAGCTGTCATTACAGTGATAGGTGGTTCTACAAAGTATTGACTCAAGGGGGCTGAATACTTTTGCACGACACAGTTTTCAATTTATTTTTTATAAAAAAAAATCTAAAACCATGTTTCATTTTCATTCCACTTCACAATTCTGCACCACTTTGTGTTGGTCTATCACAAAAAAAAACAATAAAATAAATGTGCGTGTGTGGTTGTAAGGTGACAAAATGTGAAAAAGTTCAAGCGTATGAATACTTTTGCAAGCCACTTTATGTGTCCAATATGTCTATTCTTGTTTATATTGGGAAATTACAGGAGTGCTGCTCCTATATATTTGAAGGTAGGCTACTGTTGCAGAAAGGGTAATGTATTTGCAAAGCATGCCGGTGCAGGTCTCTAGCCTACAACCAAAATGCTGAAATGTAGCAGTGCTGATGTACTGTGAGTTCAAACTGCATATTACAATGATGGTTTGGATGTGTCAAAATTAACTCAAAAGTTACTAGTTATGGCAAGTGTTGATATTGGGTGTATATGAATAATCCGGCCTTGTAAACCAATTTTGGTTCAAGTGAAAAGCTAAACATATTGTTTGGGGGATACAACTTCCCCTGTTTCAAACTATTACATCATGTTTTGATGAGGAGAACTGTCTAATGTGTTTATGTTACAATGTGTTTTCTTAACACCTTTGATTGGAGCCATGCCCCTGTGGTTCAGGGCATCATTATGTATCAAGGTGTGAACAGGCCACGCAATATGGCCAATATTTGTAATAAATGACATATTGTTTCTCAGTTTGGGGAATAGGCCTATTATATTCTCTTTTAAATATGTATTCAAACATCTGCCTCATTTATTTAAATATGTTTTTAAAGCCTTATCCTGAATTACTTTTTTAAATATTAAATTGAATGGCAATTCTGCTCTAATATGTGCACATTGTTTGGGGGATACAACTTCCCCTGTTTCCAAACTATTGCATCATGTTTTGATGTGGAGAACTGTCTAATGTGTTTAGTTAGAAAGTGTTTTCTTAACACCTTTGATTGGAGCCATTCCCTATGTGGTTCAGGGCATCAGTATGTATCAAGGTGTGAACAGGCCACGCAATGTGGCCAATTAGTTGTATTTAATGACATGTTGTTTCTCTGTTTAGCCTAAACTGAATATGATATTCCTTAAACTGTTTAGGGAATAGCTCTTCTCTTTGATTGTGGTTGTTTTCTGTGTTTGGTCTGTGGCAAAACACATAAACAAATACATAATACAAAAATAAAACTAAACTGTACTTGTCACAATTCTTTTTATCTAAATGTATCTTATTCACCAACATAAGTGAGATTACAGTTTTTGCCGAATGCTTACACACATGTTGCAGACTTTGGCCCACTGTGTCAAAACTTAACACACAGGCCGAATAGGACAAAGCACATGGAGATAAACTTCTAACTTATACGGCAAAATGAAACTCTTGAATCAAAACCTAACAATCCCATTTCAAAACTGTTTTTTAGCATCAAAACAATACACACATGCACTTTTGAATTACTCTTTCCTAGCAGCAACAACACACAGATGTGCTTTATGCAAAACACAGCTGTATTCAGTATTTTGGATGGTTTTTGACTTTAAAAGTCTCATACAGATTTTTTTTTGTGAAAGATTGATCCACTACAGTTGATCTAGACACATGAAAACAAAATGTAAACGCTTCAGATTTTTTATTTTATTTTGCCATTTCAGGTTTTTGCAAAAGTAAAAAAAATAAATGGTACAACTAGAATATTCTACAAAACATAGTGTTCTAAGGGAATGATTGGAAGACATTTAGGCTATGAATCCTGTCTCCTGTTGGCATCTGGCCACATCACCTCATCCACGTCACAGGCAATGTCCTCCCTTGCCAAGCAAAGGCCTGTAGTTAAAATAATGTGGGTCTGATTGATATTACAAAGCTTTATTCGGCATGCAGACTATCTTTGTTTTAGTATTGCAGTGTGCAGCAAAATAATATTTCACTTTCCCTTTTACTGTCTGTATTGTCAGAACAACTGATGTAATCTGTTTTTATTTAGGCTACTTGAGGAACTAATCAAAATCTCTCTCTCTCTGTCTCTCTCCCCCAGGCAGCTTCACACTCCCACCAATATCATCCTCTTCTCCCTGGCTGTTTCTGACTTACTGTTGGGCCTCTTTGTGATGCCGCTAGTGATGTTCTACGAGGAGTCTTGTTTTGCGACGAATCAAATCATATGTGCAGTTTTTGAACTGGGCAGTTACATCCTTACCAGCACCTCTGTCGCGGGCATGGTGCTGTTATCAGTGGACCGCTACGTGGCTATTTGTAATCCTCTGCACTATTCCTCCATGATGGACCGAAGAAGAGTTACCATCACTGTGGTTCTGTGTTGCTGGATATGTCCCTTTTGCTTCAATTTCATAATACTTAAACATCACTTCTCCTCGCAGTTAGACTTTTCTAATTCCTGCCCTTCCGGATGTTTCTTGAACCAGGACAACGTTACGATGACAGTAGACTTGCTTCTGACCTTTGTCGGCCCTGTCACTGTGATCATAAGTCTCTATATGAGAGTGTTTGCAGTGGCAGTGTCGCAGGCGCGTGTCATGCGGTCTCGAATAGCAGCTGCCGTATCAAATACTGTAACTGTTAAGAAATCTGAGATGAAGGCTGCTAGGACTATTGGTGTTATCGTGTTTGTCTTTTTAATGTGTTTATCTCCACATTACTTTGAGTTTCTAGTAGGAGAGGACGTAAATATTGGTTCCGTTCAGTGGATGTTCTATTGTAACTCCGCTTTTAATCCTCTGGTCTATGCATTTTTCTACCGTTGGTTTAGAAAATCGGTTAAAATCATAGTCAGCCTGCAGATACTGTGGCCAGGTTCATGTGAGGCCAATATAATGTAGAGATATTGTAGGCCTACTTTATATGACAGGCTTTACTCAGAGCCTAATTATTTATTCTTATTTAGGCTAGATTTTAATTGTAACTTATACTTCCCTCTGTTTCATGTCATTCATATTTTTCCTCTGATGATGTAACTTTTGGTTGACGGTTTTATAATGGATGTTTGGCTGGAAAAGGCTACATAGGCTATGAACGGACTCTTTTTAATGAAGGTGATTCAGCATTCAGTCGAATTTGTAGTGTAGGCCTAATGCCTTGTTTTAGTTTAGTCATCTGTACACTCTTATCAATTCCAAAAATATTTTGCTCAGGCCTTTTCTTAGTTTTAAACAGTACTAATAAAGCTTGTGTTTGTGTAAAATGTGGAGAAACTCTGAGGGTACAGGGGCTGCTATAGGCCACCCACTCACAAAAAACTAAAATGTTGACGTGTTAACTGTTTGCATTAAAACGTATAGCCTACCGGTCTGCACCTTGCTTTGTGTGTGTTCTTCAGATTAGAAAAGGAAAAGTTTACAAGCAACAATTAATTTTGACCCACAGGCAGATTTTGAGCTGTAATGATAAGTTGATGTCAAAAGACATTAGAAAAATTATTTTGAAAATGTATTATTTGCATTAGTAATTTTTAAAGCAAAAATGCTTTCTGGTTCTTAATTATGAGTATGTTGTGCTTTGTCTAAACGTTATGGAAGGTTTCAACGCTGCTATTTACACAGAGGTGATTTAATGTTTCAAAAATCCCTTTATTTATTTATTAATTTCCAGGATTGTTAAAACATAAAGGTCAGTGTTCACAAAATGAGAAGTCACGTAACACATCATAAATAATATATACTGCATGTTTTTTTAAAACATATTGCTTGATAAATTATTCGTTTATGTCTTTGTTTTTAGTTGAACAATCATCCAGATCTAAAAAATAAACTATTTGAAGTGACTCCTTTTGCTTCCATTTTTCCCTTGATGAGT
>OX442357.1:5846072-5868572 GCA_949357725.1 Hyperoplus immaculatus
GTATAACCAATAGGGATTCAGATAAGAGAGAAATGGGCCAAATGTATTCCTCTTTGCTGGGGAGAGCCTTCAGAGAAAACAGATGCTGCTTGGTCTACACTACAGTATGTGCAGCGGCCAGGCAGAGGAATGCTGCCCTTACCTCAGAGTTGAGTCATGCAAATTATACCTCCCTTTTATTTTCTCCCATCTCTTATCCTTGAGCTGTTATCACCAGGCCACAATCACTTAATCTCAAATACTAGTAACATTTCATAACACATGAGTTATTTTCGACCATAGATTCACATAAAATCACATTATTTGGCTTTCCTGACATTACACATCGCCTTCATACATTTTCCAGAAACAAGTCACTTTTTTTTCCACAAAAGGCAAAAAAAGGATATTAATCGAACTCGACAAAATCCGTCTTTTACGACAAATTAAAAGCTACAATTCAATGCAAGCGATGACTAGTTGCATTTTTCTGTGCAAAACCAACATGTTATGATAATGGGGCAACAATTGTCGATAAAGGAACAAGTTACTCACAGCAAATAGTTTGGAGATCCAAGCAGGGAAGTGGATAAAACCCACTAAACTAGTTTAAACCAGATTAAATAAATCTTTATGACATTCTTTAAAAAAAACATGTATTAAATAGTGACAATCTATTGACTTAGAAGTATTGTGGGATTACAGTATATTCCTTCAAGGAAAAACACAGGACATTTGACTGAAAAGTTATACTTTTATGAGGTTACATTTCACTGCCAAAGTATGTTCCTGTTTCCCTCAGGGCCTGTAAAAGAAATACAGACACTTGTATTTATATACCCAATAAAGCTGGGAATATAAACCTCTGAGGGAACATTTGAATTAGTTTGGGACCAGAAAGAAAATGCAACCTCCTGGAGGCAGAAATCCAAAGCAAATGAAAGCTGCTGATACTATGGTGCAGTGTGATAATAGCCCCTCTGCCTGCACCTCAGATACAGTAAAAGTCATCTAGCGTTTCACACAAATAAGATGTTTGCTTCTGTGTGGCTACTTAGCTGCGAGCGCAGCCATGCTTGATGTGTGTGTGTGTGTGTGTGTGTGTGTGAGTGAGAGAGGGTGATAACTTGATGAAGTTAAGTGCACAAAGGGTTCAGTCTCAGCTTACTGATTCATCAAATAAGAGAGCTGTAAAGTTGCTTTACCCATTAACTCCTTATTAAAGGTACAGTGTGTAAATGGAATTGGCTTTTTTCAGAAGGTACTAGGTAGAAAAGTTATATAATATTCACAAGTATGTTTTAATTAATCTAAAATACATTGTAGCTTGAAAATAAAAGTTTTTTTGATTACCTTAGAACGAGCCTTTTATCTGCAAAGGTGCAGGGCACCCTCTACGGAGGCTGCCATGTTGCTACAGCATCACAGAATGGACAAACTTTACGCCCTTTTACGTGTTTTATTTATGGTGGATGTTCGATCAGAAATGCATGTTGGAAGAAGAAGAATTACTACAGAATAGATACTTATTATGTACATCACTTGATATTGTGGAAAGACTTTAGGCTGTGTTAGATGAATCACATTTAACTAGCTTCTTGTCCTTGAAGGCCACCGTAGCTTCTGTAAATTCTCCAGTTGGTATAGGTAGAGACGGAGCATTGCAATCGAGAAATCTCACCTCTAGATGCAGCTAAATACTCCGATATAACACATTGTATCTTTTACTGTCTGAGAAGAAATACACCATAGATAAACATACAAATGAAATATGAAATAAGGGATAAAAAGAGACATAAATGATGCATACAAGTGCCAAAACCAGAACAATGAAGTACTGTTGAGAGGATTCAAGTGGAGTATTAGAAGAAAGGAAGACAAGCATGGAAAGATATTTTTAACCAGTCCTAATAATAACTGTCTCCTATGATGTAGAAAATGGTAGTTATTCACCTGATGCTCACTGAGGCATGCTCCTCTGCCGTATCCCATCTGCTTCTACAGTTACTGTTACCTCCAGGTAAACACATTCAGACAGCTACAGACATGTTCTCAACCACAGGGGGAAATGATATTCCACCTCTGTCAAATTTACACCTCCGAAATAGTTCAGCAGAGGTCATGAAGCATCTAATAGTCAGTGGTGTTCCTGCTTTCGATTCTGGGCTCATGCCAGGAATGATTGAGTGTGAATACAGAACAATTAGTTTGGGGTGTCACATATTACAGTGTGGGTGTGATATCATGAAACTCATTGTTTACCTTGATCTTTTACAAAAAAAATTATTGGTTGAAAGCTATCTGTTTTTATTATTTTTTAAAGGTGTGGTGCATAACTTTTTGAACATAGTTAATTCAATTGAATTCCAGTGTGGTTGTTTCATGTAAAACAATTTTTAACAGATTTGCATAATATTGGAATACATATTAATGTGGCCACCATAGGCAAAATCTTGCAATTTGTGTTGGAATCATTTATATCAACTTGTTTTAAATGATGTCTGGCCACTTTTTCATAGCAAATAATGTTAGTTACATTCAATCCATTACAAAGTTGTTTAGTTGATCAGCTCCAAAAAACTGTGTCTGTATGCTAGGATGGCAGTGTTTTTAAAATGGTTTCACCCCCTGACTGGCGCAGGAGCTCAAAAAGTGCCCATGAAATAGACGTAGGGGAGAACGGGGGAATGTGAGCCATCGGGTAGTGTGAGACACCCCCTGTATCTAGGCAATGGAACAAATTTTTGGTCATGTGAGATACTGTATATGTTTTCAAGCCCCTTTCATTTCCCTTTGGCCATGAAAGAGAAGACCTCATGGTGATGTTGTAAGCATGTTTTTGGTTGAAGGGGTGTCAGCAAGGGCATGGTTTGGCACGTAGGAGAGTGACATTTAACACCAATAGACTTTAAGTAAAATTTCTTTATTCAATGAATGATCCCAATCAGGCCCGGTTCTAGACAGTTAGATTAGGGTGGGCCTGTAGAAATTTTAGGTGGGCACACTGGGCAGAGAGACCGAAGATGCGAGCGCGCAGAGCGTGTAGAGCACAATATGCTAATAAACTTGTGTTGTTGTGTGGGAGATTTGATTCTTGCATGTTTTTTTTCCCAAAATGTTTATGAATAACATATAATATACATTATAATATACAACATAATGTATCTTTTTTTATCACAGTATTAACTGTAGGCAGCCTGAGCTAATTGAAGAGAAAGCTTTGGGACTGGGCAACCTGGATGGTGGTAGAGCTATATACTATACAAACTATATAGATATATAGTCTTTCCACTATTGGCTCCGATGTCCAGCTTGGTGAAAATAGTAGCCAGCCGAGGTCACGACCCTGCTAGGGGGATCCGGGGGTATGCCCCCCGGGAGATTTTTTTTTACCTTTTTAAAATTAAATGCATGAATCTGGTAGCCTGGCATTCCCAGACCTGCCACTAGGCGATGGCAAATTAAATTTGCTGCGCGTGTTGGTCTGGACACGCTCCGTTGAAGCTTTATCAAGAAGACCAGAAATATGGCTATGGTTTCAATTGGTTCTATCTAATATGGGCGCGCCAGAGCCCTTTATATGGTACTCTGGGGAGGACGTAACTGGATGACGACAGTGACGTGCATGCGACGTCGAAGCCGTGATAGTAAACATCAAAGATGGCTGCGGATATGTTGTGTGAGTTTGAGACTGCTTTGGTCTCGACCCTTAACGATTTGGAAGACGGCACTCAAATCTTTCATTAGCAAGTAAGTGGAATGTTCTGTTTTGCCGACCGACAACGGCAAACGTTTAATTTAACAGTTTAACAGCTGTTCGCTAAACGAAAGGGTTTTACGTCACCTTGTGCATCGCTCTGATTGGTTGTAGTGCTATCCAACTGCGTGCAGTGGCATTTGAAATGCACGAGTAGGAGCCACCCCTTGAGTTGGAAATTACTATTGATCATGGCCAGACCCTCTATCGTTCAATATATCAGGGTCTGGATTTCCAGGCTATGAATCTGGTGCACTTTGAGAGGAAAATTAAGAGGCTAAATCTGAGGAATTTTGTGTGAACAAATAATTTGGAGAAACTGGGTCGGATGAATTAGAAGCTATTGAAGAAAGACACATGGATTTTCCATAGAAATATAAATTTTAAATAAAATATTATGCAGCGTCCTCTGGGATGGGCTTGGTGCTCTCTTTCTTTTACGGGACATATTTTTCTTTAATATAATGAATTCATTTAAATGCAGTGAAAGGAAAGAAGCAGAAGAACTCTGTTGTCCAATTATCTTTTTTTCCACCGACGAGGCTGAAATAAGCTATAGACTGAGGGCAGCCCCATTTCAAATATTTTTAAATACACTCAATACACACTGTGCATGCCATGGATTTGAACGTGACGTGATCAGTTAACCTCGGATTACCTCCCAGATTAACTGATTCAATTATTAAGATAACTATCTAACAAAACATTGTATTCCTTCTATTGTATGATAATTTACATTTGCATAACATAATATGATGTTGATATCAAACACACAAACTAAAAAAAAACTAAATAAAAAAAAAAATTGGGGGGGCCCCTCTGGCCAGTGACGTGCGGTGAGGTCAGTGAGTGGGTAGGCACTGAGTTCTGAAAGCCAGATTTCTCTAAACCTATATATTGTTAAATCAAAAACAATAAACAACAAACAGGCACGCACGGCCGATTTCAAATAAGTTCCTCCCTTTCTCTCTCACTCACACACACACACACACACACACACACACACACACACACACACACACACACACACAAACACACACACACGGGACGTATATGAAATGTCACGACGGTGACTTCAGGTTTGCCCGTAGCTGTAGTTTGGTCTAAATGATTAAACATCGCATCCATCGACTTAACGGACCCGTCCCTCACACCGAGGGCCGAAAAAACGTAAGGCAACAAGTCAAACCTTCGCCGATTCAAACTACCGGTACTACTTCTATTCAACTTAAAAATAAAAGACAGCATTCATCATTATGTAGGACTACAGTATAACTGATGGCAACTCCACTCCATAAACTTTATCTTAATAGATAAAGTACCAGTAGCATATGCCCCATGGACCTGTCCAGCATCAGAATGTAACCATTTATCCACATTGCAGAGCTTAGGTTTGTCCGTCAGTAACAATGAAAACACAACTGCTCAATTGAATATAAAATGCAGAATGGATTGCACTCGGTATCAATTCATCCAACTTTATTGTTAAATAAACCCCAAAAAAGTTTCTGACTCACCAATCTGACTCCCTGGCTGTAGAAATAAGCAAGACGATAGTAATCCAGTGACAGTCTGACTGACAGCACAGCTAGCTAGCATCCTTCCGTTCATGTAGGCTACCTGTCCGTTTGAAATGCTCGAACATTGTTTGTCCCTGTTGCTGCTGTACACCGTCCAAGGCTGGCGCAGGCCTTTCTCTTGCTATTCGTTCTGTTCCTTTTTAAATTATAATCCATTTTGTTAAAATTCCTCCAGTCTGAAATATCTGCGGGCACGGCAGCTGCAATGTTGACTTAAAAATCCGCGGGTGTAACGCGACGTGAATGAGCATAGCCAACGTAATGACGTTGGCCTAAGCTGCGTAAATGTCTAGTAATATCTCGATTTTAATTGGTCCATGAATGATATGTAACGTAAAGGCTTATGTGGCATACCATTTACGTAAAAAAAGCACAAAGAATTCCGCTTATTTGCGTACATGTTAAATAATACAGAATCAAGTGCGCATGCGCGAAAACTTTTTTTTCTTGCCGTCCACAATGAATAGGCGCAAAAGCACTGATTCTTTGCCGTACACAATGAATGGGAAACAGCAAAAGCACAATATTTTTTTGGCGTAACTTACCAACTGCCACCTTTCTAATCAAAACGTCTACACTTTTTTAAAGTAATCGCGGATTACATGTAAAGATCGAAATAATTAACAGTAATAATACAAATAGAAGTTTATTAAATAAAAAAAATATTTTATTTTATTTTTATTTTTTTGCACACGGCGCCAGGGTAGGCACTGCCTACCTTGCCTACCCTGACCGCACGTCACTGCCTCTGGCAGTCGGGACCCTAAGCAACCGCTCATTTCGCTTATGCCTCGGGCCGGCTCTGCCGACCAGTGACCACTATAAGCGGGTGGGTAACTTGGAGGCAGGCTGTCCTGCCCACCCAATAATACAATTAGAAGCAATGCATGGTAATGGTATATTATTTAGTATTAATTAATTGTCTGAATTTTATTTAATATTTTCTTGGACAGCGACTGAACAGGTCCGTCCGATAGTGGGTCTGGACTTCCACCTTTTTTTTTTGATTGGGTGGGCACAGCCCACATTTGGGTGGGCACGGCCCACCCTGGCCCCTGGCTACCGCCGGCCCTGATCCCAATGGGGATCATTGGGGTAAACTGAGACACAAGACAACTTTTTTTTAAACAATCATATTTTCACTGCCCTCTGTCGTGAAAATATTCAGCTAATGCCCTTTTCTAGGAAACATCCTGAATTAATAGGAAATGTGTAAATTTGACTGATAAATAATTTTAGCTCCCTTAGAGGGAAGCAAATGTAAAAAGTGTACATGTGTACAAAATACATGTGTGATCATATAGATGCACTGACAGTGTTGTTGTAATTACTCACAATTCCTCATGGGGGTAACACAAGTTACACTATATAGCTTTAAAGGAGCAACATTAAGTGTACTTTGGTTGTATCCTAGCTGTGGAATGAGCTGAATCAGCTCTTATCATTATGTGGCCATGTTTTTTTCTTGCAGAACTTGTGATACAACCTTACCTGCTATCTTTATTATTACCTCTTCTCCCTGAGACGTGCCTCAACTTTCCTGGCAAAGTGTCCTCCATTTCAAATAATCAAACCCTGGCTCAGTAACAGGAGACGGAAATGGCTTTGGTGGTGGTGATGCTAATGTTATTTTGTTGCGGCGTAATTGAATTGGTTGGGTTGTGTCGGTCTAATGTGATTGGGCAAAAGGGAATGCCCTTGGACTATAGAAGGCAGCCAAATCGGGCATCAGAGGAGTGACTGAGTTAATGGGAAATCGTCCTCTAATGCCATTTTGGCCGCTCTGTATTTTAAGTTTGACGTCTGCCATAGTTACTTTGGTATTTGTTGAGTGCCTGTCAAATTTGCTAGGCCTGTTTAGTAAGTGGGATTCTGGGATAGGTCAATTCATATTCCATAACACAATGGACACTTTGACAGCGCTCCAGAAAAATGTGGTCATGGGAAAAAAGCTAAAGGGTCAAGCCAACAGGGAGAGGAGAGGAGAGGAGAGGAGAGGAGAGGAGAGGAGAGGAGAGGAGAGGAGAGGAGAGGAGAGGAGAGGAGAGGAGAGGAGTGGAGAGGAGAGGAGAGGAGTGGAGAGGAGAGGAGAGGAGAGGGAGGATTGGACTGGACAGGAAGAAGAACCCTCTAGGGACAGAGAGACTTGGGGTTCAGTTTTTCTGGATAGTGAACTGGTTCTACTGCAAACACTTTTCCTCAGTGTTTGCTTGCTTCTTTTCTTCTACTCATCAGTGGTGGTGCTGACCTCCTCTTTACTCTCTCGTCCTGTCAGCACTATTGGGAATGTGTATAACCATGTCCATCCACTGTAAACATAGAGGAAAAAATGCCAACGATGTAAAAGAGCAATGAAACCTTTCTCTCTGGCCAGATGGCGACATACTGAGTTTCCCCTTGTTGTGTACGGACAACAAGTGTTTGTTCCTGATCCAGAAAAGGAATTCTTTCTCACCTCCCCAAAGGACAATTCAGTTTTCCATTATTTTTGTGTTGTTGCCAGAGAGCAGTTTATCTGCCTGTGCAATTAATTGAATTCTAATAGCATTATGAAATTTCTTCCTTCCAACAATTATGAAAATAAGATTATCGACTTTTACAAGATAATGTTGTGAAGTCAGGTCAAGCCCTTAAGCCAGGTCATGGTTTTTATTTTGCGGTTGAACTATATTTAAATTCAAGCTAATCCACTATTTAAAAAGTCAGCTTTTTCTATAAATATCAAATAAAGTTACTAAATGCATGATGTTTGATTGTAAATGTAAATATTGTAATATATAATAATCATGATCTCATTGCAAAATTTTCACATTCGTGAATTTTTTTGTTGCCATAATGGCCAGTTGTTCATTGTCTAAGTCTGGAAAGCTTCTGTGATCCTTCAAGAATTTTCAACCAGCCATGTGGAGCCATTCGGAAATCTTTTACGAGATGAACCGCTCACAATATCAGGGTAGAAAAACCTCAACCCTTTCAAATGACATACAGCTGTTCAATAGTCTGGGCTGCCTTGTTGTTGCATGGATCATCTGGTTGAAAGATGCAGTTTAAAGTCCTGATATCTGTGTACAGTAGACCGAGCCAGAGCCGTAGACAGACAGGGTGTGGCCAACGCAGATTTCATTGGCATCCTCTCGCTGCACAAGCTTCTCAATTAACCCCAGTTGTTCAGACGGTAAGACTTGATAGCACATTTTTATGATAATCATATAGAGCCCACTGCTACTTAGACCTTTCCCCCCTCTGTGATATCCTTTTTAAGTGAGTGAAAGTGGAAAAAGGCAATTTGGCGCAGTAGTGGTGGCTCCAAAGAGCAGTAGGTGATGCAATTGCATATACACTTCACACAAAACAATCAAATGTACTGGTTTGGGATAGAAAGGGCTAATATTGATGTGTTCAAGCTTTCCCAGAGCGAGATTATGGAGCAGCTGTCTGTTGGAGACAGTCGGATTTTGTTTCTGCCCCCCCCCCCCCCCCCCCACACACACACACACACACACACACAAAACCCGAAGGAATTTTTGACAGTACAGATCCTGCTAATTCATCTGAGTTGACCTGGTAAACAGTAGTTTACCGATAAGCAATATGCAGCAGTTTTCATTTCATGTAATTTATCTAATGTAGCTTAGCTTTTTTCATCTAATTTGGTCAAAGACATATAATCTTTGTGTTGCTTTGATTAATACTTTGAATCATCAGTGTAAGTATGGTTCAACAAGGGTTTGGTACACTGCATTTTACAGTAGTGCTCCATCAAAACGACCTCCAGTATCGATCTGGAAGATGATTTAAGTTGATGGATGAACTGGGCAGTAAGAGATATAGCGGAGGCATGTTTATGTGCATATTTGCAACATCAGCATAATGTATTTTTGGCAGAGACCATAATGAAAGAGAGCCATTGATGCCAGTGACTCCTCTCCATGCATGCATCTAGTGTGTGTACTGCATACATCTGTGTGACAAGGCTTCACACACTAACCACGGGCAACACTGCTTTTACTATGAGGTGAAACAGCTGCAAAACATCCGTAGGTGAAGTACATTTAAACAGGGGCGTTTCTAGGTTTGTAAAACATCCGGGTCTTAGTCCAAGAGAGAAAAGGACAATGCGCGTGCGGAGTGTGCGATGCAATTTTTTTTATTGCTTAATTGTGCATGCACATTTTTTCATAATTCTTTAGCCTACCTAAATAAACAAAATAGTCAGTTTTTTGACTGCTGTGCTGCGTATCCCCAGACATCTAAAGTTCCATTCAAGTTATTTCAGAGTAACATTAATACACGTGAGACAGACCTTACATTACCTACATGGATCCGACTGTTTACTGCAAAGGACGGTCGGAAAGTTGCATCTTTTTTTACAAAAAAAATTATATTTTCGGGGCTAATTAAATAACATCTGGGGCTTTAGCCCCAAATAAAACAGCCTAGCATATAGAACATTTAACAATGCAGAGATCAAATTAATGTAGCAATAGTGGATATTGTTTCACCCCAAAAGGAGAGTTAATGTAGTAATTGATACATTATTTGTTTAAAACACTAATGTTTGCAGCATGTTAAAGTCCAGAGTAAGAGGGCAAAGACTGCTCCTTCTGATGCCTGGTGTGCCGTCTATAAGATCACTGCTGGTGGGACATAGAGGTCATTCATTCTCCTAAACAACCTCCATGTCTCCATTAGGTTCAACTGTACAGTGTTGGAAACTGACAGGAGTCCATATACTGTTGACTCCTCTTCTCTAATCTACATGATGACACGCTCACATATTTGATTGATATGATTGAAAGAGGGTGGCTGGTGTGTGTGCATGCTTGTGTGTGTCTGTGTGTGTTTGTGTTTGTGTGACATCATGTGTATCTCTGTGACATCACTTAATATGATTGAGGGGGGGTTGGGGGATTCATTGCATGTGCTCAGATACCGCCTCTTTGGCTGACAAGGTTTTTGTTGTTCTGTCTTTACAATGACATGTCAGTAATCACATGCACACATACACACACCCACACACATACACACATATGCACACTTACACACTAACACACACACACACACACACACACACACACACACACACACACACACACACACACACACACACACACACACACACACACACACAAAACGTAATCAGAGCACAGCCCCCTATGCATGTGTTCTACCACTCACATAACAGCGATCACATGACACCCAAAGGACACAATGACACTGACAAAACACACACAATGATACTACCTGTCAACACCAAGGTACTCAAATACAGCAGAGAAAGTCATTATTTTTTTCCTCAATAGAAAGTTGTTTGTCATTGATCCGGAACCAGATTATTTAAATACATTTACATTCTTTTACATTCTTGAGGGCTGCCAAAAGAGAGGCTGTCTGCATTTTTGAAGAATATCAGAAATCTATAGTGCACATTTTTGAAAATCAAATCAGTGATTTAGATACAGACAAAGTCATGAAGGGGAAACGTAGCCTACTTGGAAAACTTGAAATGTTCTCACCCTTCCATGGTATGTACATGTTTTAAAAAACTGCTGCTGTACATATTTGCATGAAGGTTTATAAATAGCATCAGCCAATGTTTACAATCAGATAATATGAATATATTTTACAGGACTCACTGGAGATGTTTCTAAGCTGATCCGGGCATGATTTACATTAAAGGACGAGGGTCAGATAAAACAAACTGTACTCTACCTCAGCCTGCTCGTGTCACAGGTCTGCAGCTCTACACAACTGTACAGAGCAGTACTTCAAGTAGATGGGCACAGATTCACTTAGCTACAACACTATCATTAACAAACACCATCGTTCAAAACATTCAGACAGCTTCTCATTTATTATCGTTAAGTATCGTTTCCATGGTTAAAATGACGAATGTCGACGCCGCCCCCTGCCGCTAATTAACCTTATGTGTCTGAGTGGCTTGATGGCAGGCCAAAATCTAACTTTTCACTGTTGTTGGGTGTGTGCGCTGCTTTCTGCAAGCCAGTGACTGCACTCAGCCATTATGATTGTTAAGTGAGGGAAAAACCTCCAACACTTTTAACATCACTAGGAAAGTTTCTGGATTGGTGTTGACAGAGTGATACGTCTTCTCTTACTTGCTGATTGCTTCACGTCAATTTCAAGTTAATCTGTCATATCGATAATATTACAAATAGAATGTTTTTCATTTCAGGAATTGAATCATGTTGCTTGTGAAAAAATAAAGTGTCAGATTTAGTTGGCTACAGCTGTTAGTTCAATCACAAAGATACATATCTGATCAACATTATGGTAAATGTAGTTAAACTATTGGATTGGAGTGACTAGATTCCCAATCCTCAAGTACTGGTAAATCCTTAGTAATCAGTAATGGTCTGTGACCTCTTGATTTTTCTATTCTGTTCTACTCATCTCTGTCTGCAGATATACTGTAGACATTTCGCCTGCTGATTTAAGACTCATTTTGTACATTACCTCCACAAAATCTTTATACAACCTTACCAAGTTTTATCTTGACACCGCCATCGAATAAAATGTTATCCCCCTGTGTGTGTGTGTGTGTGTGTGTGTGTGTGTGTTGCTGTAGTTACGTCTTGGTATAAATGAGTTGCGGTAGTAATCAGAGGGATGTTTTGGGTATATGATATCTTCTTCCCAGTATCCTGTTGCTGAACACTCTGTTTAGTGTTGTGTGGCTGTATCTTGACTCTGGGACACATCCAGACACATAGTTTCATTTCTCAGTCTCGGTATCAGCCTGCTGTTGAGACAGACATCATCACCCAGGGGTGTTTACAGCATTCAAGTGTCTGCAATGTTGCTGCTAATCACCTCATAAGACTGATAAAGAAAGACTCTTGGCTACTAACTGCCCCCGTGGGAAATAAAGATGATATGACAACTGACAACAGTTGACTGTTTCCCAGTCTCCCCTTACCTACGTATACAAATGTATTTCAAAAGTTACATGATTTGTTTTCAAAGACTGTAGAAATTGTAGCAATCACATGGAAAAATAAATCCCCAACTGTTACTCACATGTTAGAATCCTTCCTCTCTAAAGGATATATTTCAGCAGTCTGATGCTATTCAGGGTTAGACACAAACACAGGCATTGCTCTCACGAACACCAAATTATGTTGTGCACTGAGTGAAATGGCTTTGATATTTTTTGTCAAATCTCTCACCATCGTGTCTGTAATTGCACTTCCCACACAGCCCTAAAGGGATATACTGTATAATTCATACTTTCCAAAGGCCAACTAATAGTAAACTGTTAGATTCCAGAGCCATTACTCTGAGAAGGTCACTGAGCAGAGAGGAGATGAGTAATCTCAGTTTGTTATGTCTCTCATTTTTAAAATGAGATTATACGTAGTTATTGCACACTACGTTGTGCAGGATTAAAGAATAACTGTGCTTCACAATTTGTAGCTTTTCCATCAATTTCAAATTGTGTCACATTGAAATGTGTCTATTTTCCACACGTTTCCATAGCTAAATTAATTGGATCTTCTCTTCTCCCCTTTTTTTCCGTGTCTCAGGTTCAATCCGAAAGAGGAACCGAGGTGTAGGTGAGCAGGTTTTGTGTTTACCTGTGTTACATGCCTGTGTGTGTGCACATGTGTCACCATGAAGCACCAGTCTATCTCTCGTTGGCTGAGCCAGCTGGGTCTGCCGCAGTACTGCACAGCGCTGGAGCAGGAATATGATGGAGTAGAGGTAAGACTAACACATGCGAAAAAAAAATTAAGAAAAAAAAAATCTATATGGACATTTCATTCAGTATCCATTTGTTATTACAGTTGCGTAAATAACAGTTGCAAATGCTCTCGCCTCTTCCTGAGAAATGTGTCAAGGCAGCAGTACAGTAAATGCACAGAAACCTAGGAGTTCATGTGTCTACCACCAACACAATCCCTTTTTCTTACAAGAACAAGAAGTTTCTGTATAGACATTGTCACATTATTTAAAAAGGCAAACGTGTATCTCCCACAAATCTCAGTTTTTTACAATAAGAATATATTTTGGAGTTGATGACTCAATATATCAAAGTACTACAGTACATTTTGTGGTAGCTAATAAAGTAGCTAATCAAAAGTTCACCAAAATTACATAAAGCAATAGCCCTTGCCCCCGTCGCTGCTTGACATGAAGGTAGTTTTTGGTTCGGAGATATCGGTCTTTCAGATGTCTTCCTCTACTTTCCACCAATAACATAAATATTGAGATAAACCTGACACTATCTGAAAGGCCAGATTCCATTAGCATTTAGTGAAAAAATATAGTTTTTTGCACTAGATGAACCGACCCTTTAACATGTTTTAAAAGGGTATTTTAGTAAATGTTACCATGTTATACTAGAACATATTTCTATTCTGGTAAAGCCAACTGTTGGTATAGAGAGTGTTTCCCACAGCAGCCTTATAAAGCAGCTTAATGAAACTTCCCTTATGAGCCTATTAGAGCGACAGGACAGTGATGTGGGAGCTATTTTATCAACCCATTAGCCGACTTGAGTCTGAACATTACACAGACACTGACTATAGGAGATGAGATTGATGAGTCAATAACAGAGGAATTGTTCCATTACCTCCTGCTAATGTTTACCCAGAATGCATTGGTGTGATTAGTTAAGGCATAATAAAGAAAGGCTTATAAAGAAAAAGGGCGAAAGGGGCAAGGAGAGAGATATAGAGAAAACATGGTGAGGACAAGATGAGTCTGTTTAAAGACTTTCTGAGCTTGAATCTACATACAGCCACTACATTTAATTTTTCATTCAAGTGGCTATGGCCCGTATTCTCAGATCAAATCCCCCGTCAATGGGCCTTAAATGTTGTCTTCTGCTATTGTTATGTTATGTTAAAAAAAATGTGCTCTGACAATAAAGCTATATCTTATCTTATTGTATTATATGTATTGTATCATATCACATTGAACAGAAGTCTCTACAAGTTGTCTAAATCCTATGCATGAAACTGATGCCTGGAGCTGTACGGGCACACCTCTTACTCTCAACCGTCTCTGTGCATGAAGATATGGTGAGCATGAGTGCTCAAAACCATACTCAATCACCTCCATGATCACCCTCAATGCTTAATGTGCCCAGCACAGCGTTGCTATCCTTTCTCTGGATATTAAAAAAACAATATCCAGCTCAGTGCCTCTAAGCTATGCATGCTGCTTTGTTACTAATAACACAACATACCGGTCAAACCAACTCAGCCGACACCATCAGCAATAATCACAGCTACATGCACGTACAGTTTTTAAGGGCGGCTCATAACGCTTTGTTTTTTTATTCAGTGTGGTTTACAAATATATGTGTTTATACTTCATTAATTATTATGAGCTACACAATTCTCAGATGCACCACTGTTCTTAATGCGTGCAATGATGACATTTCCCACAAGTGATCATCATAGGGCAAACTGCAGTAACGTTTGCATAAATGGAGTGAATGTCCATCACAGCATCTTGTTAATTGGGGATAAAATGATCTGCATTCGATCACACTGCATGTTTATATTCGAGCCTAAAAAGTTTTGAGTGCCAGCAGATTCAAGTTTAATCACTCATTCAATTCATTTTGATTCCAGAAATGTTGAGGTTGAGGTCTGTATTGCCCAGTGCTGTCTGTTTTATACTGCCGGTCTTTTCATTGCATAAGCTCCTTTATCATTGCAACAACATTCATGTGGGCAAAACCAACATGGACAACTGCTATACCAACTGTCCAGAGGACTGGTATGAGGATTCATAATAATGTTCAGCTTTCCATAACGTGGAACCGAAAGAAAATGAAAACATGTCAACTTGCTGTTGGGCACAGAGGCAGACAAAAATGACAGAGGGAGGGGGAGATAGATTAGACTTGTGATATGCCAGCCATGACTCGCACGCACACACACACACACACACACACACACACACACACGCACGCACGCACGCACGCACACACACACACACACACACACACACACACACACAGAGTGTCATGGGGTATGTGTTACTCTTGTTAACATCAGCAGAACTAATGTAGTGTCTTCTGCTTCAATCTACAAACATGTTATTACTGAGCTGTCTAGGCACGTTGACTACAGTGTGTGTGTGTGTGTGTGTGCCTGTGTGTCTGTGTGTATGTGTGTTAGTGTTGAGGGAGGGGCTGTCTGTGAGTACATGTGAATAATGTGAGTGTGTTTTTGAGTGCTTGTGTTAAGTTAGCTGCTTTGGTATGCAGGTATGTGTGTGGTGGTAGATGTGTTTCTAACTTATTACAGTATGTGACTAAGTGTGACTATGCTGTGTGTGTGTGTGTGTGTTTGTGTGTGTGTGTTTGCACATGCGAGTGTGTGTGTGTGTGTGTGTGTGTATTTATGGGTTTGTCCACTGTACATGTTTGTGATCTAAATAGAGCGTTGTTTGTGATTCACAAAGAGAATAGTTTCATTGTTGAGAAACTAAAACAACAGGGCCTTGGTTTGAGCTGGGAGCCTCCTGTGATGACACAGTGTCATTTACATGTGTGTGTGTGCGTGTGTGTGAGTATGGGGGGGGGGAGAGGGGAGTGGGGGGGTGGGGGTCCATTACTATACAAGGTTGAGTTCTGGTTCAAATACTCTGTGTCTCTCCCTTACTTTGCAGTTCCATGGGTCATTTACGTTAATGGCATGGTGATGACTGAAGTGAGGCAAGTGAAGTGTGTTTGTTTGTTGTGTGTGTTTAAGACATGCAGTAATGACAGGAGCACGAGGGGAGGAGACTGCACACTTTTGGAAGATAGGAGGATAGCAGCAATTTTTCTTTTGCTCAGCTGGAGCCAGCAATCTAGTCTAGACACATGATGTACTTTTCTTAGCTTCCACCAGACATAACAGTATCTGTCCTGTGACAAAATCCGCTAAATTAGTTCTTGCATTTGATTGGCAGCCTAGTGTCCTCTTAAGTGATACACTCAGACACCTCACATTGTAACCCCTAACACCTGTCAAAAATAATACCCCCCTTCTTCTCAGAGTCATAAATCAGTGAATCTGCAGTCGACTCAACCTACACATCCTGCTGTTTGACGATGTTATGTAAATAAAGGAAGTGAAACTGGAGCAACAACAGGCTTAAGTCCATCAGTCATAGCTCCCTCTACCACCTCCAATCGGAACAAAACGCTGCTGTCGGCATAACAAGGCTTGAGTGTATTCTCTACACTGGCTCCCTGTAAGATTTGGGATTGATTTTGAAATTGTATTGCTCACTTTATTATGGGCTTAATCTGCCTTGCTCCAAAATACATGTCTTACTTATTTTCTTGGCATGTACCCCCCTCATCCATTTAAGCTATAGTGTGTAACGTTTCATATAAATGATGAATGTTGGTTACATTCAAGCCATTGCCAAATGAGTTGACACAAAGTTGCGGAGGAGCTCAAGGAGCATGCACAAAATATTTCAATTGTTGATGTTACTGCTGAGAAAAACCCAGGAATTAGAGCAGAAGGAATCAAATCCACGAGCGATCACCGAAGGCTTGCCTCGTGTAAAAGCATCGAAAGCGTTGTTGTATTAACAGAATTCAGAATTCCTCATTGGGGGTGACAGAAGTTACGCACTATAGCCTAAAGATTGGTCAATGGAACATGCTGTTTATTTCCCAGTTCATAGTCGATGACTAAGTGTGATCGGGCATTTGCTGCTGGAGCCCCCACACTACGGATTGCTTCCCCATCTGAACTCAGACACACTAGTTAAAGGTCTTCCTAAAACCTTTTTCTTTGTCAAAACTTTAAGTGATGTCTGATATGTTCTTTCTTTTTGTATTTATCTGATCGTATTTTTTTTTTTAATTCCTCTGTGTTCATTTTCTGTTTTCATTTTATCGTTCCTGTTACTAATAACTTTGTAACATTGTTAAGAAAAGTACTGTATAAATAAAGTTTATTATTATATTTATTATTTTTATTCTATTGTATTAGTATTATTATACAGTTGAATTATTTTAAAGTGAGGGAGATAAAGAAGCGAAGGGACATGAGAGTAGATGAGACGGTGTCCTGGACTTTGAGTGTCTGTCTGTGTCCCATACCTCTTTCCGACCAGAGCATTGAGCAATGGTCTGTATATCTCTCTCTGTATGTGAGTGTCATCTCAGTAAGGAGACCACCTGACACTGGTCAAAGTCAGTGTTGAGACTCTGTTGGAGCCGGGTGTGTCAAAGGTTTCTCGCCTGGGTCAAGGCTCTACTTTTTGTGGCTCATGTATCTGTAATGGTCATTGGGTGAAAGGTACTATACAGTGAGAGATGTTTTTTAAGTCCTGAGATACAGTGCTGCAGCTGTGACCCTAAGAACATAAAAACAAGCGATGCAGACTGTGCCTAATCTTTTCTGTAATTGAATCAATAAACCTAACTAAGCTTATAAATAAATGTACTCCACAGAACATTTCCAACAGGATGAGCTTTGTCCTCATTTACTCCGCCTCTGAAATGAACGATTTTAGCCCATGGTTTTGTTCTTCAACTAAGAAAAAAAATGTGATTGTTTCGCCAGGTAAAATTTATATTTTTTTGCTATAATTCACTGTTTAAAAGTACAACTCCTTGTGAGCTTGTGGAGTGGCTGGTGACAGTTTAGTATTTGGGGGGTAGTGGGGTCAACCAGCCACCAAAAAAAGAAGGAAACTGCAGTTTCTCCAGCTTATCAGTCCTTACACACTGTTGTTAATATCTCATTATTTATCAGATTAGATGAAATTAATTTGTGTGTATTTTTATGTTTTCCCAGGACCTGCTCCACCTCTCAGAGTACGATCTGTTGGAGCTTGGAGTCCACAATCACCTCCACCGTCTGCACCTTCTCACTTCTCTATGCCTAATACAGGAGAGAGAGAGGAGGAGAGGTACACACACACACACACACACACACACACACACAAACACACACACACACACACACACACACACACACACACACACACACACACACACACACAGAGTTGACCAAACATTATCTTTCTTTATCTGTTCCATCAGGTTGTTGATTCTGGCTCCGTGTTTGTGTCTCCTAGTTTCCATCTCTTTGTCTCTCTCCCTGTGTAGCCGACAGAACGACAGAGACAGATAGCATTAGTGTCATGTAAAGACATGCTTCGCCTTGGGGAGGTCCGGTGGTGGGGAGGGGGTTGTCTAGTGCAAGACAATACTGTGTCACACACACACACACACACACACACACACACACACACACACACACACACACACACACACACACACACACACACCCACACACACACACACACACAATCACACACAAACACACACACCAATGTGAACACTTCCAAAGCTTGTCAGTAAATAGGGAGAAGAGTGCTGAGGCCTTCAGTCCTGCTGGGTTTAATCACTTCTAGAATTGTGTTTTTGCATGCATGGGTGTGTGTGTGTGTGTGTGTGTGTGTGTGTGTGTGTGTGTGTGTGTGTGCGTGCGTGTGCGTGCGTGTGTGTGTGTGCGTGTGCGTGCGCTCTAGCGTGACTGGCTGCTTTGTTTGCCCAGTTTCCCATGCATTATACTGGGAAATCTAACTGTTGTCTTGGTGACTAAGGCGCATGTCCAGCATACTGTATATCAAGCGAATCCTCTGAAGCTAATATGTAACGCAGAAACATTTGGCCTGTCGACCCCTGTGTAAAGTGATTTAAAGGCATAAATAAACTATCAGGAAGGAACGGAGAGATCGGTAATGGCATTAGGAGGTCGGCAGGGCTGTACAGTGCGACAGTTTTGATCGCATTTGCTGCTGAAATTGATCACGTGCGATGATGAATACAAGTCCAGTCGCACCAGTGCTAATGAGCAGATGCTGTCTGTTTGAGACACAGAGGAGCTATGCAAAAATACTGCTTAGAGGGCTCTACATTAACACTCTCCAAATGCGGGTGAATGTAGTCTTAGGCGAGTAAGTTATTAAGTCTACCCTCCACTTTGGCTGGTGAAAGATGTGTGCTCGGGATCTGTGCTTGTGCGGCGATTATGGCGTCTAACTTCACCAACGGTTAAAACAGGAAGGAGACGACTCTCTTTACATTAACGCAGTCAAGTTCGTGCGTGTGCAAACAGAAAATTTCCTGTGCGCCTTCACAATAAAAGTCGGTAACTAGCCAAATGCGAGTTGACTCTTATTTTGAAGCAGGTAAGAACAGGAAGTTAGCGCTTCACAGCCCTGCAGTCAACCATGGACCTATAAAGAAAGCAGTCAACAGCAGTAACAATCTATGATTTAAACAAAGATTGACACAACCTATTTAACTTGGCCTAAATTGTATAACTATGTTTACTAATTTATTTAATAGGCTATATGTTCAATGTTTTAAAGTATGGTTTTCATTAAAAGAATGAAATGTTCTAAAAATGTTTGTTATTATTAGCCTAATATAATAATGATATGTTTATAAAAATATATAGGTATAGACATTATTTTTATAGTTCTATGGGGGGGAAAATAATTCTGAATCAGCAAAAAAATTGCCATTGGCAGGTTAGACTCTTTTGTCTAAATTGCAATCAGTGCACCCCTATTCATTTTTCTACAATTATTACTGCACACTAGGATATCATATTCATTGAGAATCTCAAATAAAACCAAGATGACATGCTCAAAGGTAATTAGAGCTAAATGCAAGGGTTAGGGTCATGCAAGTTTTTGATCATACTGTGTGCTACCAAATTTATTTTTGTGCTACTGAATTGTTTTGCTTGCTAGCACCAGTGCTACCACTTTAAAAAATAAGCGTACAGCCCTGGGTCGGACATGTAACTATAGGGGCAAGATCGTGCAATGATTTGTAATTGATCAACAGGATTTCGTAATCGATTCTAAATTTAAGTGGGCACAGGAGTCTGGCCTATAATGAAGAATAAGGGCTGATGAATTACCTTGAGCATTTTGTGTAAGTGGAACTACACTACTTTTTAGTGCAGCTTTACACACGTGCTTTTGCTCTTTTATTGCACTGTTTGTGTGATGTTATGCGTCTTATGTTCTTTTCATGTTGTTTGAGCCACTATCTGCAGGCAATTTCCTGTCATGTCATAGACAATAAAGTTCTTTGTATCAAGTTGCATTGAAAAAAACTGAAAAGAAGATAAGAGGTATCATATAGTGACGCAAACAACACCTGTTTGATTGACAAGCGTGAGTCATGCCGGCCAAAGGCATTATACAAAACCCGAGATGATGACTTCACGGATTAGCCCTTTTCTTTCTCCCACATTCCTGAGCTCCCTGTGTGACCGCTAGTGGTGTACCGACCTGCAGGTTGAGGACTGTTGCTGCTGAGGTGAAACAGCCTCTAGTTGAAATCACTCAGTTGCCAAGTACTGTGGTATTATCTGTCTGCCTGGCAGCCTGCCACCCCTATCATTACCACAAAGGCCTGATTTGTTCAGCTAATGGTATCCTTCACACACACACATGCACAGTCACACACACACACACACACACACACACACACACACACACACACACACACAACACACACACACACACACACACACACACACACACACACACACACACACACACACACACACACACACACACACACACACAGGCACACGCAGCATCCTCCAAAAAAGCCAACTCAACATTTGACTCAGATAAAAGCATTCCAGTGAGAGCACCTTCATGATAACACGCATACTGCCACACTGCATACAGGCACATATTCATTTCATTATATTTCAGTTTTTTGGCTACAGTATATGATTACGTGGCTAGAATAAGACTATGTTTGTGTGTGTGTGCCAGGTACTTTCCTCCTTGGCACGAGCGAAGTACAGATGCACCAATTAGACAAATTAGAGGGTGAAATACGAGACACCAATGACACACACGTGCACACTCATATTTCACATATTTGCAGCGTTTTCGTTCCAGGTTATGGTAAGGCTGTTCTATGAATACTCATTAAGTTCAAAACATTCACTGTAACCTAAGCAGTTTTTTTGTTTTTTGTTTAATGTTAACATAGAGCAAGTATTTCAAGAATTTTATCACCACATTCATTAGGAATGTGTGTAATTTTGCTCCGATATCGAAGCCTACAAGCATTTCTCTCTTAGAAACACTCGTTTGGATTATGTGATGTACATTTTCAAAGCCATGCACAATAACACATCTGGCATGGATTGTTTCATTAAATCAAGAACCTGGCTCGGGGGAAAACAATTAGTTTATGAATGTCTCTGCTTCTCTGCACACCAAACAGGTCAGAGAATAGGACATGACGTGTACACAGTCATTAACTCAGCGCCATTCTCCCACTAACTATCATTCAACTCCCTCAGGACTGTCTGTTCACTGCATCTCCAAATCCCCTTTTCCAAGAGAACCCTGCATTGATGTATTGAAGTGAACAGGTGAATGTCCTAACTACTGTATTTCAAAATATTATGCAAGGAAGACATTTATGAGGATAATTCAATTATAATAATGGTGGCAAAGGCATTATTGTGCACACGCAAAATATGTTTATATTTACAATTTGATTTTGATGCAGTTGTGTTAAACTTGCTTTGATAGTTTTTCCAGTAAGTTTTTAGCTAAATAGAATAGAATAGAATAGAATAGAATAGAATCCTTTAATTGCTATTGCACATGAATGGCAGTATGCTGTAAGTATGTAGAAAAGGTACAATCTATATAGTAATAGTACATACCGGTAACTATCACCAATATATAGGCCTATAACAATAAACAAATATATAAAGTAAAAAAACAAGTGCTGATCCCCTACATGACCATCGCCATCAATGACAAAATTATCTAAAATCTGATGCTCACACTTACAGTTAAGGAGATCGCATCATGGACTTCCACCACTGCCTGTGTCTTTGGTTTATTAGCTTCTTTTTTAAATGCAAAGCTTTCCATTGCTTCAGAAACCAGTCTTATCAAATATATCAATAAATACTTGCATCCACATTGACTTAAAGTAGATGTTTTTCACGGGTCAAATCTGTTTTGTCCTTTCCTGAACTTATACAAGCAGAGGAAGCCAGTAATGTGAATACCAGAACACACGTTGTGCTGTGCTGTGCCATGCTAAACATGGAAGAAACAAGTTTTACATTGTTCGTTTGTGTGTGTGTGTGTGTGTGTGTGTGTGTGTGTGTGTGTGTGTGTGTG